>APFE030931783.1:0-42309 GCA_000404065.3 Pinus taeda | reverse complement strand
GACACACATATCTTTCCAATGAGCTATCATGAGCTCAATTTGGGGTTGAGGAAGGCATTCAAAAGTTGACTGCAACAGCACTCTTCCTTGAGGCAGCCTCATTTGACACATTTTGATCAGTCTTGGGAGATTTGATCTTTGACAAGGCAAATGAACTCCAAATTGAAACATTCTAGTTGGGTTGAAAATTAGACTCAAATTTCTTTCCAACAAGCTATCCTGTGCCCAATTTGGACACCGGGAAGGCCTTCAAAATCCTCCTGAAAAATGCACTATGTCATTGGGTGCGCGCGACGCATCAGGCTGGGCACGCGGCGCATCAGGGGCGTGCAGTGCATCAGGCACAAAATCACAGTGTAAAAATATACTGGCGCAGCGCATCAAGGGTGTTCGGCGCGTTTGCTAAGGTGCGTGGCGCATACAACCAACAAGCCCAAAAACTTCAAAATTTTGCTCCAAAATTGCCCAATATGCTTGGATCATCATTTGTACAAGTAGGTAGAGCCTCCATCATTGTTTTTATCCAAGTTTGGTGCTTGCTTCATGGTGTTTGATGAATGGTGATCGTTTAAGAAATCAAACCCTACTTCTTCTTAAATTCAAAAGCAACAATGCTAGGGTTGTGATTGACTATTTTGTTGTTAAGTCTGCCATTCCTCCATCACTCCCTCATCCCATTGGTCCCTTGTTTTCATCATTCCCTAAGTTTCCCTATCCCCCTAAGCTCATTAATTCCTTCTCCCAAATTCCCTTTCCCAAAGTCTCAAATACAAAACCTCAAACCCTAAACCTATACATAAACTCCCAAACCATCGCATATTTCCTTAACTGAATCTATCCCAACAATCCTTAAACTTTCCCACTATCTTTTTTCCCTCCCCTTATAGCCCCTCATTTCACTATTTTCCCTTGGTAGCAAAAGCCATTCACTCCTAAGCCCCTTTTTCCCTATCCCTAAGTGACATCATTCCCTTTCATTCCTATTTCCCCATATCATTTGTAAAATCCTTAAACCCCAAACAATCAAGTGACTATCCCATTGTCTCCACATTTGACAAATTAGAAGTTGTAAAAGGGCAAATTTCACTTGGTTACAGTCCTTTGTTCCCGCTGTCCTATTTCTCCCGCAGTCTTTTCCCTTTGGCACACATTTGGCACATAGTTGGAAATTGGAGATAAAGACACCAAGTTCTAATTTCTCAGCTTCAACAAACCAAACATACACTTAACATACACCTTGCATGGACATTATGAAGACAGACACCAAAACATCTAATGAATAAGACAGTGATTTCCACCACTGAATTGCATGCACCAGAAGGACACTAAAATGTCGAAAAAAGGAGGATAGACTCTGAATCATGGCTGAAGAATTTTTTGCTGAGCATGGCACTTGATGGGGGACCTTCAGCCCAAATTTCAAGGAATTTGGAGAAAATTTTGTCATTTTGAAATTTTTGGCTTGCGAAACAGGTTTTTTGGCTCTACGCGTAGCGTGCAGCACGCGACCCATAAGATGGGGAGGTCCAAATCACAAATGGCTTACAGTTTTGGATTTTTCATGATGAAATACACATGATCAGCCATTTCCAAGGCATTTCATCAAGTTCTGGGTGACCAAAACTCTCAAAAACATCATGAAAATCACCTTTATGCCATTTTTTGCACCAGCAGGAAGTACTTCTGGGAGAATGCACTTTTGGAGGGTCAAAGGGATACCAAATTGGAAAATTCCACTTGGATTAGAAAGTATACATCCAGGGATTTCCAACAAGACAACCTAAGCTCAATTTGGATGCCGAGAAGTTCCCCTAAAGCAGGTTGGAAGTTGCGCAGCGCATAGGGCTCAGGTGCGTGGCACACAGGGGTTTTTGGCACAATTTTCAGCTTCAAGTTCAGAATTTCAGCCAGTTATGACTAGCTTCACCTCTTGATGTGGTGTTTGACCTAGCTTGATGTAATTTGATGTGTTTGATGTAATTTTGGCACATTTTTAATTGTTCTAGAGGATTCATTCACTAAAAGGTGAAAATTAAATGAATGAATCAGTTTCATAGCATATAGGGGTAAGTTGTTTGACTACCTAGATTTCAGTTCCTTATTTAGAATTAGTTCAAACAGCTCCTAGAATGATGAGCTCGACCCATAGAGGCAAGGAAAGGGGTTAGGATGGTCTATATGATGTAATTTCTCAATCATTTTCAGAGGTTAGAGAGGTTGGACTGTTGGGAATATCTTGACACTATATTGTACATATCTTATCTGCATTTTGGCAAAGGAAAGACCAGGGTTTTACAACACTATTTGGGATTCATGTGGCTTTATGTGGTGATGGTGTGTTTCTCTCAGTACTTGTAAGTTGTGTATGTGTACCACTTTCCTTATTTAATCTTCTGCAATTAAACAAATGAAGTGTTAAGGTAGAATTCATAAATTTTCTATGCTCTGCCTTTAAATTTGTTTAATTTTCCATGTTTTTTTCAGTTTAAGGAGAATCCTTGAGACATCCTTGCTCTCCTTAGATCCTCACCAATCTGATCTACCCATCTCACTTTCTTTAAGGCATCAAAACAATCGTCTATATTGCGCCAAGTAGACCTCCGCAAAAGCTGTGCCTCATCCCCGCACCCAAAATTGCCTTTCCCTTGAGTTCAACAAAACCTCAAAAAATCAATTTCATAGTCTTTGTAATTCATAATTAGCCTAAAATTAGTCATCAATTCAGTCATCTCGACCTCATTGATTATCTTTTGCCAAGATTGACCCAGGGAGAGCCCTCTCCTGTCCTCGTAGGGCTAGCTACAAGGTTGAGCGTGGTTTGATGTAGCCTCGCATTTTACCTTATTTCAGCCTAAGGTAGATTTGAGCATTAACAGGGGGCTCATGGTTTCATGCAGGTATGCTAGAGCCTCACTGGCTTCGATGACGATGGCCATGTGTGTGGCCCGTGGCATCGGTGCATGGGATCTAGTTCCAACTAGGTGTTCCTCGAGGGTCCCATTGGGGAGAAGCCCACGGACAAGAATGAGATCATGGCCTTCTAGGAAGAAGCCCTAGAGCTCCACCAGGTTGGGGTGGTGGGCCTTAGCCAGGATTCTAACCTCATTGTAGAATTTCTCAAAGCGCATATTGGTTTGGTACTTGAGAATATTCACCACTGCCATGCGAGCATCAGAGAACTTGGCCTCATACACTGTGTCATAGCCCCCATCGCCTAGGAGCCGATGCTCATAGAAAGGTTTTGTGGTGATCTAGAGCTTGTCATAGGAGCAAAGTGTCATGGGAGCGTAGGAGAGGGATCCCATGTGCTGCGGCACCATGGGTAGGAGGTGGTTGTTGGTTTCTTGGTTTGTGAAGTTGTTGTTGCCATTGATTTTCACAGATTCAATTCTCTCTTTCTTTTTATTTCAGTTGAGAAAGATAAAGCAAAGAATGGCTAGAGGAAAATGATCATGATTGTCCCTATGACCAATCTGTGCTTTTCTTTTGCTGGTAGGTTTTTTTTTGTTGTGCATGGCTACAAGTACCGTCCAAACAATCTTGGCATCGATAAAAGATATTCCAATATTTGTATATTCAAACAAAGTTATTTTGAATGTCATAAATGTTATACCCACAAAATCCATTGCTACTTTCACAATCCCCATAGGCATAAAAATCATTCATGGGATAATCCCACTCTAAAACTATCCCGTAAGACCACTTGGATGCATCGAACATAGGCTTCCCAAGGCTGTAAGAACTAGTATAATATTAACACTACAAGGGATATATATCCATATTCGTAAGTGATGTCACCTCATAGTAGGGGATAAGCCCATTTAGGCATAAAGTTATAAAGGCCACACACACTGGGCTTTTAAAATTATACTCACTATTTAGTGGATTACCTCTCTCTCTCTCTGAAACACCAAGAAATTGAACAACAACATAGTGCTTTTTGTCGTTGTGTAGTTGGTCCCTAACCAATCTAATCTAAAACCCATATCTTCTTGCTTCAACCTGCTACATTCAGACATTTAGCTATCTCTCACAATTATTTTTTTGTTGTTGTAGTCAAGCCCATTCATTGAGAAGATCTTGGAGTTGAGCCTCATCTTAGTAGTACCATTCATATTGTCATTACATCTCAGCTGGAACTTGGGGTGACCAGCACCTTCTTGCAAGCCAAAAGCGTATTTGATGGTCTAGTTACTGCTATGTGCTAGATGTGCTTCACTCTATGTACATGGTCTCGTTGCTACTACAGGTTGAACATCTTCTTGAACTATTTAAATCTCAAAAAGATCTCTTTTTGTTGGCCTCAATTGATGCTTTGATTCACCAAATGAAATCACCAAGAAATTGACAAGGTTGTCACCTTCCATTGACAAATTTCATATATCCTGATTAGGAACCTTGCAATATTTAATATGGCCTATGCTCGAGAATCTAAAGGAATGAACTCGTCTAAAGTCTACATTAAATCGAAACTATCACCATCAAATCTGTAGATCTAGAAAAACTTAGGTGAGGAAACATCTGCTCTAATACCGTTGATCTAAATCTTAGGGGCTCCCAAGATCTGAAAGATTGAAATGGATCTTGGGGGAGGCCCCTAGGATTTAGAGTAATTGTTGCACTAGGAAAAGAAGGAAAGTAAACCCAAACCAAAAATTAAATTAGTAATTAAATTTTATTAGATCAACAAAAAATTGTTGCAACTACATTCTGATGCATCATTTGTCCTCTTACAAAAGGAGGCTTGTTAGTTATAACATTTTTTACTTACATTACCATGGGTAAATACTATGGATGGGAAAATACCATCGGAGGATTTCCATTCGGATCACTAACATGGGTAAATACTATGGGCAGATTAACATTTTTTAGTTACATTGACATGGGTAAATACCATGGATGGGAAACTACCATGGGAGGATTTCCATTTAGATCATGGTTTTAGAAGGTGGTCCATAAGTCTCTGAAAAGTGAATGGGTAATTACAAAGACCAAATGGCATGATTGGGAATTCTTAATGGCCTTCATGAGTTAAAAAGGTTTTCTTGGGAATGTTAACTTCCTTCATCTGTATTTTGTGATAGCTTGAGTAGAGGTCCAACTTGGTAAAAAATTTGGCACCATGTAGTTCATCAAGCAGATCATCAACTATTGGAATAGGAAACGTTTCCTTGATAGGGAACTTGTTAAGGGCCTTAAATCTGAGACACAAGCACCATTCACTATATTTCTTTAAAACCATAACCACTTGAGATGAATAAGGGTTGGTGTTGGGACGAATAACACTAACTTTGAGGATTTCCTTGATGAAATTTTCAATTTCATTATTTTGTGCAAAAGGATATCGATAGGGGCATACATTTGGCAGCTAAGTGACCAAGAGCAAAAGGATGTTATGATCATGTTCATCAATAGAGGGTGGGAGCTCCTTAGGTTTATTAAAGACCCATTGTTGGCAATCCAATAATTATTTCATATCAGGATGAATTTTAGTAGGAATGGATTCAATGGCATGGATGGAATTAAGTTGTGCTATAATCCCATGATCGCCCTTGTTCAAAAGCTTCTCCATTCGATGCGAGATGATGATAGCAGGAGCACCTATCTAGATTCTTGCACTATATGAGTGTGGTCATTCTTCTTAAAGCTCATATATAACTCTTGGAATTCCATTGTCATAGGGCTCAATGTGCGGAGCTATTTAGCACCCAAGGCAATGTCACAATCTCCCATTTCAATAGAAAACATGTAGGTGTTGAGGTGATAATCCCCCATTTGAAGCTTAATGTTTTCACAGTGTCCTTCACATTTCATGGTCGCCCCATCAGTGATAAGGACATGGAAATTTGATATCACCTGAACAAAATAATGAATAACTTTTGGTACTCTCTTATAGAAAACGTTATGCATGTTGCCACTATCAATCAAAACCAATATTGGCCTATGTTTAAGAAAACATAATATTTTGAGAGTCTGAGGAGAAGAAATGTCGACTAGGGCATGGAGTGAGATAACCAAGTCTTCTGGCATACTTGTAGTATTAGTGTTTGGGGCTGTTAGGGGTTCATCTTCTCCCTCCTTATGTATTTGAGTGGATAGCTCTTCATTGGAAGAGATGTTTTTAGTAGTGTTGATTTAATATAATTTTGGTTCCTTGCATTTATTTCCCAAGGATTATTTGTCATCAGAGTAGTAGCGACTGGTGACACATTTTAAAACTTAAGTGTTTGGGTGGGCCCGTAGCCAGGAATGGATATGCACTTGCAACAAAAATTGGATGATTGGATTGGGAATTAAAAAATACTTCTACCTCGAAGGCCTTGTTGCATGCTTCCAACCAAGTAGTTGGCTAATGAATTTAGACATGGGCTTAGATGGTTTCATTTAGGCCACTAACGAAATATTCCATGTAAAAGGCATTTCCTAGTAATTCAGTCCAGATGGCTAATTGTTCAAAGGCTGCAATGTAATCTTGTATTGTACCCACTTTCCTGAGCTTATATGACCCAGAAAGTAAGATTCCCAATCAAAGTGGTCACAAATGGAATTTGAGAACACAGTCCAAGTTGGCATCCATGGATAACATTTTTTATGCCATTGCCATCACTCTTGGTCCATGTGAAAAGCTCCCACATATAGTTTAGTGTCATAACCCAAGATATTATTATGGTGGAAACATTGTTCCATTTGTGCCACCCATACTGCTAAGTTAGAGCCATCAAATTTGTACATGTCCAATTTGGGTGTCTAGTGCCTCGAATATTGATGACCTCCATGGAAATGAATGTGATGGATGGATTCTCCCTCTATGTGTGCATCAACATTGTGTTCGTCCATCATGGGTTTGTGATATTTCTTTAGGGCTTCCAATACTTATGTGAATTTGTCATTAAAGGATGCTTGGAAGTCATTGACTTTTTTCTCGAAGGCTGAAATATTATCCACAACCTTCTTCACATCCATAACTTGACACCTAGTACTGTGCATACACTAGCCCCGATCAATTTGTAAGCTTACTGAAGAGTAGTATGGTTGGAAGAGGCAAATCTCGGGAGTTTAGTGATGTGGGTCACTTGAAGTTGTGTAAGGAAAAATTTGGGACACATGAAACTTGGGGGCTTACAGGTGAATGGTACCACTATGATAAGCTCATTAGCTTGAATATTATGGGCTAGGTCTCTTGGAAGTGTCCCATGATGGCCCCATTTATTTTTTATACTCTGAAAGGAGTTTTACTCCCAACTTATCAATAATGCAGTTGCCGAAATCCAAAATGATTGATATCTCCAAATATATTGCAAAAATCATGGCTAGACTATAGTAGCATAAACCCTAAAGTCTCAACACTAAAAAATGGTTTGCGATAATGTGATATGGACTATAGCAGCCAAAAGCCTCCGTGCATAAGAGTTTGGTCTGTATTGTGAAAACCCTAATTGCTGATTTGATTTGAATGACTATAGCAACCCCGAGTTAAAAGTCCATGTAATAAAGTTAATAAACATAAAATAAGACCAAGGTCACGGAACACATATTCCAAGCTGAATGTTGGGAAACATATCCTAGTGGGCATCAAGTTTTGTTTATTATGGCTATGGGGAGATTGGTAAAGGAATTGGCAAAGGCTTGGAAAGGAAAAAAGACATTATAGACATTTTATTTATGAAAATATGGAAATTAAGAGAAAAGAGAGATGAAAGGTCACATGTTGCATGTGAGGAGGAAATTTAAAGAAAATAGAGGGAAAATGAAGAAATTAGAGGCCTCAATGATAAAAGGGCTTATGAGGAACAATTGACAACTTTTGTTAGTTGATTTTTGGAATTGGTTCAAGAGAGGAGAAGAGCACCAAGAGGAGGAAGAAAGAAAGCAAGAAAAGGAAGGACAAGGAAAACAAAGGAAGGAAAAGAAAGCAAAGGAAAGCAAGGATCAAGTAAGGGAATGTTGGATCAAGAGGCTTCAATGGGAATACGTATAGGTAATAGGTTGTGTTTATGATTTTCTAGATGGTTTTGGCATGCATTTTACATGCATGTGTGTATTCGTTTCACTTGTTGTCATTGGCATGAATTTTTCCAGGTTTGATAGTGGTTTCATCCCTGCCTTGTTATTTCTGGATAGCCATGGTGTGATGGGATTCATTTTCGGTTGAGCTTTACATTGTTGGAAGGTTTTGGATCTAGGTGAGGTGATCTCAAGAAAGTCCAAAAGGTTGGGGGTGGAGATGGTTTTCTCCAAGAATCACTCAAAAGGTGGGTGGAGATAGGAAAATTCCTTAAGGGATGGTGAAGGAATTATGAGGGATCAAAACTTGGTTTGGTTTTTTGATCTCAGGACTGGTTCAAGTGAGATCATGATAATGTGAGGGTGGAGGTGGTTTAACCTTTTGATTCCTTAGCTGATTATGGATTGGTTTATCCCATGAGATCTCACATTCATGCTTCGAATATGGCACGTGGGTGATTGGCTGAAAGAAAGATTTGGTTTAGCCCAATCTATGGTCAGGTCATATTTGGAAGTCCCTAACATGTTTGGATTTTTCATATGTTAAGAAGATATAAGTTACTTCTGTATTTTATGAATAAATGTACTTGTTATGATGTGGATTTGATGATTATTCTACCATTGTTATTAATTTGGTTATATACTGGTTATAAGCATGGTTTTATGAAATATTCTAGTCATGTATCCTATCATGTTTATTTTAAAAATGAATGGTTATTGAATGCATGACCTAATAGATATCATGGAAGATATTGTGAGAGAGCATTAGACATTCTTGATGATTCTTAAATAAGTTTAAGAAATATTTTTTTAGATATGCATTCATGACTTGTAGATTTCATGTTCTCTACGTGTTTGATGGAATGATTGTCATGGTTAGACTTGGTTATGTCAAGTAATTGCCAAATTTTTGTGCTAAAGGCTTTTTCCTTGTGTCATTTATAAGTTTTGAAAGTTTTATCAAGTTCTGGAAAGAGTTCTGGGCCCTAGCCTTGAAAAAATGGCTCAGATATTGAGGTCACATGCATAGAGCTGGATAACTTAGATTATAGTCATTGGGAGGCAAGGTAATCCATGCAATTGGAAGCTTATAGTCATTGGCTTCCCTTATTATGAAAATGAGTGGGATTTCATGGCACCACAAACATAAGTTAACTCAGGTTTATGACAATGGGAGTGGTTAATTGACTCTTGGGGACCTTGTAGATCCTAAGGAAGGTCAATAAAGTTATGGTTTTTCAATTCCACTTACTTAAATGTACTTAGGAGGTTGAGTCATGGCATAGTAGTCCTCTGTTCATGTTTACCCCAATAGGCTGATGAACTTGGGTAAATATGGGAGGTGGCATCTCAAAGTGGTATCAAAGCATGGTTCAATACTTGTACTAGATGGGATACATGCAAGTGGTTATGCATGCATTGTCATCATTATGGTTGACATGCATGATTTCATCGTATGAAGTTGGTTTTTTCATGCATGATGTTGGCATATTGATATGATTATGATTATACATTTATTGTGCTAATGTGGGTTGATTTTACAAAGGAGATAAACCTCCCATGAACATCATTGAGGTATCATTTTGATTATGTTATCTATTTGATTTATCTGACATGGTATACTTGCAAGTTAAAGAGAATCAAAGATGAAAAGCAAAATGTTAGACTACAATTCATGTGATTCTCCCTACATATCAGTTGGGAAGCAAGGAGAAGAGTATTCTCTAGATATATCAGACACATTGATGAGTCTGAGGGTGGAGATTAGAAGTTGAAAGGAAGGAAATGACAGGTTGGTTGAGGCTCGGAAAATATTTGCAAGGGCTCAGGAAAAGAATTCAAAGGCCAATGAAGTGATCCTTCAGATTTTGTCACACTTGCAGAGACAAGGACAACTAAGGGTTAGCCATGAATAGGAAGAGAAGACTGATGGGGCATATGGTGGCAGGTCTCAGCCAAGATACAGGCTAGATAGAGGGGATATAGTCATGGATGGAAGATATCTTGGTACACCTGACAAGAGGACCAAAATGTATGGGTTTCATTCTAGTTCCTCATCCAGGAGACATCATTATTGCCATCATCCTTATAGGAGAAGTGAGTACTTGCCATAAGAGTTCAAGAAATTCAAGGCTCTTACATTTGATGGAGAGATGAAGAAGTCAGAAGATCTAGAGGAATGGTTGCTTGGGATGGAGAAATTCTTCATATTTCATAACTATTTGGAGAACATGAAAGCCAAAATAGTTATCTTTAGTCTTAAATGGAAAGCATATATTTGGTGGGAATATGTGAACAATGTCAAAGACATCTAAGAAGAAGAGTTGATTTGGGATGAGTTTCAGAGACTCTTCAAGAATAAGTACCTATCTAAAAGGTATTATCATGACATAGCTAAGGCATTTTATGAGCTATAGATGGATTCCCTGACAGATAATGAGTATACTAGTAGGTTTCTATAGTTTTTGAGGTATGTTCCTTACCTCAAGGATGAGAAAGAAAATTTTCAAAGGTTCATTAGTGGATTTCCAACAACATATAGAGACCAGATTGAGTTTGATGAGCCTGGGTAACTAGAGGAAGCCATCAAGAAACTAAAGCATTGTATGAGAAATCAAAGCATAAAGCTAAGACTAAGAGTTATTTGAAGGATAATGAGAAATTTAAAGGCTAGTGGCCACCGAAGCGAGGAAGACCTCAGGAAGCAGATGAGAAAGGGAATGTTATTCCTTACAAGGGGTTTAATGCAGTGGAAAAGGGACATGGGTCACATCCTTGAGAGAAGCAGAACATAGGTGATGGTAGAGAACCATTGTAGTGTTGGATTTGTGGCAAATATCATCACAATAAGGATTTCCCATTGTACTCAAGTGGTAGGCTTTAGATCTATGGTGCTCAGGAGGCATAGAAAGCTAGGGATGTTGGTTATAACATTCCTCTAATTTATGCAGTTGTGGAAAACAAGTAGATAGATCACCAGACATTGATTATTGAGATGGAAGGTAAGCTCTATGATCGAGTTGCTTCTATTTTGATTGACCTTGTATTCAATTATAGTTATGTTAATCGTGACCTAATGGATAAGTGTGACTTGAGACAAGAAGTGCACGTAGTACTTAGTTGGTGTAGTTGGCTACATGTACTAAGAATAGAGTTCATAATTAGGTAAGATCTTGTGCATTTGATCTGAATAGTATGCTTATATTTTCACATATAAAGGTGCTTCCATTGGGATCATATACCATGCTTTTGGGTATGGATTGGTTGTACCTCCATAGGACCAAAGTAGATTGTTTTAACAAGGCTATTGAGTTCCTACGTGATAATGGGGAAAATATAATCTTGCAAGGAAAGAAGAAGCCTACATCGGTGAGGATGGTTACAACTATGTAGGCTAAGTGGAGTTGTAGGAAGGGGTGTGTATTGTTTGCAGTTCATATTTCCAGTGAAAAGGGTTAGGATGTTGAGGATGTGGAAGTCCTCAAGAGGTACCTTGTCTTGTAGCAGTTTCAAGATGTATTTCCAACAATTATGTCAGAGTTAACACCTCATATAAAAGTGTACTTTTCTATTGAGTTTCTACCAGGAGCGGCACCAATATCAAAGGAACCTTACATGATGAGCACTCTAGAGTTAGTGGAATTGAACTTGTAGTTGAAGGAAATTGTTCATAAGGGATACATTAAGCCAAGTGTATCACCTTGGGGTGCACTAGTAATGTTCATGAAGAAGAAGGATGGTACTCTAAGGTTATGTAAATATTATAGACAGCTGAAAAAGGGGATGATCAAGAATAGGTACCCATTTTTTAGGATCAATGGATTTTTTGACCAGTTGAAGGGGGCAACAATGTTCTCAAAGATGGATTTGATATTAGGACATGATTGGGTATGGATCAAAGAGGAGGACATCTACAAGAATTCTTTCTAGACTAGTTATGGACATTATGAGTTTGTTGTGGTTCCTTTTGGTTTGACTAATGCTCCAACTAATTTCATGATTTTGATGAATAGTGTATTGTGTCCTTATCTGGAAAGTTTGTTATTGCATTCATTGATGACATATTAATATATTAAGAGAATGAGGAAGCGCATGTTGAACACTTAACAACAATATTGAGATTACTAAGAGAGCATAAATTGTATGCAAATCTTAGTAAATGCAACTTCTTTCAGACAAAGTTACATTACTTGGGACATGTGGTTTCCAAGGAGGGCATAACGATGGTCCCATAAAAGATAACAACTACCATGGACTAGGAAAATCCTAGGATTGTGAATGAGGTCATATCATTCATGGGGCAAGCAGGTTACTACATATGGTTCATTAGGATCTTCTCATTGATTTCATATCCAATTACATCATTGCAGAGGAAAGGAAGGAAATTTGAATGGATAGAGGAATGTGCAACAAGTTTCGACTAGTCGAAGCAATTTCTTACAAATGCTCCAGTGTTAAAGATTGCATATACAGATAAAGAGTTTGTGGTGTGTACAAATGCTAGCAAGAGAGGATTTGGTGGAGTCCTGATGCAGGAGGCACAAGTGGTGTTCTATAAGTCAAGGAAATTAAATGAGCATGAGAAGAACTATGTAACACATGACCTTTAGTTGTCAACAGTCATTCATGCATTGAAGATGTGGAGACATTATTTTCTTGGCAGGAGTTTTGTGTTCATGAAAAATCATAGTGGGCCAAGGTACTTGTTTTACCAACCAAATTTGAATGTCAGGAAAGCTAGATGGTTGGATACCCTTAGTGAGTTTGACTTTGAGATCATATACATTAAAGGAAAGGAGAACATGGTTACAAATGCTCTCAGTAGGAGAGTGCAAGTAAACCATATTGGAGTTATGATCTATTATGGGACGGATTTACAAGATTGGATCTTATAAGAAAGACAACAAGATGACAGGTATCAACAACTTAAGCACAAGTTATAGTAGAGTATAGGTGAAAATGATGTGCAATATCATCTCATGGTAGATGGCTTGGTGAGATTTAGGGATAGGATCTATGTTTCAGGTGACAGTGAGCTCAAGAAGCTTACCTTGAGGGAGTTTCATGTCAATCCATATTTAGTTCACCTGGGATATCAAAAGACATTGAAAATTTTGAATAAGTTCTACTATTGGCTGAATTTGAAGAAGGAAGTGGTAGAGATCGCTGTTAGATGCTTGGAATATTACCAGGTGAAGATTAAGTGTAAGAACCCAGCTAGTTTGTTATAGTTTCCATGGATTTCATCTCAAGTTTTCCAAGGACATGAAAGCATAATTATTCCATCATGGTTGTGGTTGATAGGTTGAGCAAAGGTAGCTCGCTTAATTCTAGTGAAGACTATTGATTCAGCGAGTGAGGTAGAAGATGTCTTCAACATGGAGATAGCGAGGTTACATGATGTTTCGAAATGAAGTGTGTCAAACAAAGATGCCAAGTTCACTTCCAAGTTTTGGAAAGAGATGTTTGTAGGTTTGGGTACATAGCTGGCCTTTAGTACAACATATCATCCACAGAAAGATGAGCAGATAGAGAGGGTCAATAAAATACTAGAGGATATTTCGAGGATGTATTTAATGCACCAATAGAAGAGGTGGGATGAGTATATTCCCTTGGTTGAGTTTCCTTACAACAACGGTTATTAGGAGTCACTGAGGATGATTCTATTTGTGGCACTCTATGTGTAGAATTGTAATACTCCCATTAGCTAGAGTGATGTAGTGAACAAGGTACTTATTGGACCAGACATGTTGGCAGCGATGGAAGAAGGAATGCAAGTTATAAAGAATAATCCAAAGGCAACATAGGATAGGAAAAAGAGTTATACATATTAGCACAGGGAATCTAAGAAGTTTTAGGTTTGGGAAGACGTGTATTTGTACATCAAGCCCAAGAAGAGCTCCTTAAGGATTGGGTCATGTGCCAAGTTGGCACCTCGGTATTGTGGGTCTTTTGAGATCCTTGACAGGATTACACTAGTGGCCTATAGACTTGCACTACTTCTGACAATGAAATTCCATGATGTTATCCATGTTTCATTTCAGATGGGGCTATGTATCCTTCATTATTTTTTGGTGGAGGAAAATGAGTTTTGTTATATGCACATATTTATGTATGGTTTCTATTGTAAATATTGCAATGGGAGCTATGTTATAAAGCTCCAATATCATGTTTTCCATGATGGCTTTTCTTTTCAGTAGCTATTTTTATTGTAAATACCGCAACGAGCTAAGTAATAAAGCTCCATGGGCAATATGTTTTTGTTTCAGTGGTCTTTCTGGTTACAGGTGGCATTGAACATCGAGGATGGTGTTCCCCTAAGGGGGAGGGGTCTGTAAACAGCCCCGGGTTAAAAGTTCATGTAATAAAGTTAATAAAGGAAAAATAAGACCAAGGTCATGGGACACATATTCGAAGCTAAATTTTGGAAAAAGTATCCTAGTAGGCATCACTTGTTGTTTACTATGGCTAAGGGAGATATAGAAGGATATTGATGGCCACTCACCAATTCTACTTGGACCCCCACCATTGTTTCTTTCAATCTTTTCACTTTCCTTAATTGTAGTACATTTTACTAATTTTAGTAGTTTTTCAGGTCCTAAAATTCTGGAGCCATTTTCAAGCCCTAAACGATGTTTTTTAGAAACCTACAACCAACAAATTGTTGTCTAAATTTTTATTTATTGTGTAGTCCTCAAAGAGATATTTCCAGTGGGTTATCATGCACATCAAACGAAGATAATATGACCAAGTCATGACCCCAGGAAGTTGGTTGTCCAACTCACCCCAACGAAGCCCATAAACTCTTGGTGTTACATATCCTTAGGTTAGGGTTTTGGTTGTTTACGGTTTCCTCTTATTGTTAAATAATAAAAACGCCCTTGAGCCTCATTGTAAGGAGTTCAAAGGCATGTATCTGCCGCATTTCTTCTCAGAGATATGCTATGATCGCCCTAGCTGGTTTATTTCCATTTCTGTTTGTAATCATATTTCAGTACTTTACATTAATGAAATGAAGTATTATTTCCATTGCATCTTTGTGTTTATGGTTATCTCTGTAATTTGTTGCCTTCCTATTTAAATTCAGATCAATGGTATTAGAGGGATCTAATTTTTTTCTTTTTTTTTCTTTGCATGTCCCCAACGAGGTCGGGATATAAGGAGTTAGGGCTTGAACTGGTCGAACCATTGCAAGACTAGCCTCGCAAATCCTGACGACCTCCCATGGTGGATGAAAAGAAAGACGAGGGTCCAGGAGATCTTATCAAAATCTTACTTGAAGAAGCCTTTGAGCGACAAAGGAACACGATGATGGACAACTTTTCCTAGATCCTTCAATGGCTACTCGGGGGAGACACATCGGCTTCCAAAAGCTACTCTGGAAACAACACACCATTTAAGGTACAAGTTAATTTTGAAATCCCCATATTCAATGGTCAAATAGATAGAGATGCCATCAATAAATGGTTAAATATACTAGAGGGTCATCTTTTAGTTCATGATTTTTCCAATCAAGAAGATATTCTTTTCGCTCTTCTCAAAGCAGCCCCGCATGTCAAGGACTGGTGGGAAACCTATTGAGAGCAGAAGGATGAAAGTACAAGCTCACTATTTTCAGCTGCACCTACCTGGAATTCATTTCACGATGCCATCAAGGAATAGTACTGCCCTATCAGAAGCTATGAGGATCAATACATAAATTGGACCATGTTGCGGCAGGGACGGGACCAAGACGTGCCAGAGTTTACCAATATTTTCCATATCCTTTAGACAAAGTTGGGTATCAAGGATTTAGAGCACCATTTGGTACTCAAATATCGTGGTTTCCTACACAAGTACATCCAGGAAGAAATATAATTTGTAAACATCTCCTCGCTCAGCACGGCATACCGATATGCCGTCAAGGTCGAGCAAAATTTTAAACAGAAGAAGCAAGACTTTGGATCTATGAATTCGAAGCAAGGGAAAGGTGCCCCCAAACTGTAGAAAAAAGGAAGAAACCAAGGAGGGGTGGCATAAGAATACCCGCCAAAGTTGCAAGCAAAGAACAACACCACAAAGCCAAAAAAGGACACAGGAAAGTGGTGTGAGTTCCATAAGAGCTCCACTCACAACAAAAGTGAGTGTCAGGCGAGGCAGTCACTGGTGGACGAGCTAAAGGTTTTAGAATCAGATGCATGTTTCGACTCTGAGTCAGAACCCAATAAGGGAAATGACAAAGGAAAGAAGATTATCGATGCGGAGCCCAATGCCACTGTTGCCACCATGCAGATCCAAAAGGAGGAACCCGAAGATCCAGAGGAGGAGGAGCGTCTCTTCCACTCCCAGATGTGGGTAAGGGGCTCCCTGCTACAATTCATTATCAACAACAGGAGCAAAAAGAACCTCATTTTGACAAAGGTCATGAAGCGGTTGGGCTTACTGACCAAAGCACATCCACAACCGTACACCATCAAGTGGCTTCACCATGGACAGGATCTTCGCGTGAGCCAGTGGTGTTGCCTTCCATACAACATCAAGCCCTTCACAAATAAGGTATTGTGTGACATTTCTCCCCTTGAAGTTTATGATGTATTATTAGGACAGCCATACTTTTGGAAGCAACATGCTATGTATGAATCAAGGCCCCATGTTATTATTGTTACTTTAGGAAATAAGTTGTGCAGGATACCATAGGTAGCATTGCCTACCATCACCTCTCTGGTTACTACAAAACAATGCAGTAAGCTCATTTCCAAAAAGGGGAAATTTTTTTTCCTAATGATACACCCTCAAGGAAAGAAGAAGATGGTGCCCACGACCTCTAGATAGGGCTCCTCTGCACGACAACTATAGATGGACAGGGTCATCGAGGAGTACGAGGACATCTTCACCACCCTTGCAGGGGTTCCTCTCCACTGTCAGGTCAAGCACTCCATCGATCTGAGCCCAGGTGCGCCGCTACCCAATGGACCAATCTATCAGTGCTCCATTCTAGAGAACGATGAAATCAAGAGGTAGATTCAAGAGCTACTGCAGAAAGTTCACATCTGTCCAAGTTCATCACCTTATGGTAGCCCGATCATGTCGGTATAGAATAAGGATGGGATTTGGAGACTCTGTATTGACTATTGGGCGCTAAACAAGATCACTGTTCATAATAGGTACCTGATCCCACAAATTGATGACCTCCTGGACCAACTGAAGGGGAAAAAATATTTCCGTAAGATTGATTTGAATTCAGGATATCACCAGATACCAATCGATCCCTCCAATGTGTGGAAGACTACCTTCAAATCCAAGGAAGACCTTTTCGAATGGTTGGTTATGCCTTTCAGATCGACGAATGATCCTGTAATCTTAATGAGGCTAATGGATGACATCTTGTGGCCATTCAATAACTCATTTGTAGTGGTATACTTGGATGACATCCTGATCTTTAGCTAGAGTTAGGAAGAGCACCTCCACCACATCCGATAGGTTCTCCAAACACTACGACAACACAAGTTATGTGCCAATTTGGAGAAATGCACCTTTGGCATGACCCAAGTTCAATATCTGGGATACATTATTGATGAACAATGGGTGCATGTGGATCTAGCCAAGATCCAAGTCATTCGGGATTGGCCATCACCAACCACTCTAACATAGCTTCGCAACTTTCTAGGTCTTGCCAACTTCTATCGCATGTTCGTGTTGAGATTTTATCATATCACTTGGCCCTTGAGTCAAGTCCCCAAGGGAGGACTGAAAGAAAAATTCTTTTGGTCTAAATCTCAATTGAAGGAATTCATAGAGTTGAAAGATCGCCTCTGCTCAACACTATTGCTCACATTACGAGACTTGCAACAACCATTTGATGTCGAGACGAATGCCTCTGAGTATGATATTGGGGCAGTCCTCACTCAACACGGACATCCAATGGCATATCATAGTGAGACAATTTCAGACACAGTCTAGAACTATCCCACTTATGACAAAGAGATGTATTCCATTGTGTAGGCTTGCTGACAATGGAAGAATTACATTTTGCGGAAGGAAACGGTCATTCTCACAGACCACTGACCCCTGCAGTTCATATAGACCCAAGGAAAATTGCAGAATGATCACCATCAGAAGTGGTCCACATACCTGCAACAGTGCCATTTTAATATAACATACCAATAATGTTGTAGATTACCTCAGTTGACCACCAATCATTGCATTAACCACCGTGCTCAACTCTTGTGGGAACGAGACTTCTCACTCGCCACTTCTCTACAAAAGTGACCTAAAATTTGGCCACACATTCCAGCCACTCTTACAGGGTCATCATGTTCCATATTTTCACCTTCAGTATGCCCTATTATGCCACCTGGGTCACCTTTGTGTTCCTTCAAGCAATCGTGCCAAGATGATTTAGGAAGCACACTACAGTTAGGTTTCTGGGCATTTCAGGGTTGAGAAAATAGTGGCAATGTTGCAAAAGTATTTCTATTGGATGAATCTTTGACAGAATGTCAGGAAGCACAGCAAATCATGCATTTCCTAGGCCATTTCCAAGCCGACCATCAAGAATCAAGGCCTCTATACCCCATTGGCTACCCCTATTTGACCTTGGGAATCCATCTCCATGGATTGCATGTCAGGCCTTCCTTTCACTAAGCATGGAAACAACTGTGTTTTTGTGGTCATCGACAGGTTCTCGAAGATGGCCATTATGGCGACCTACAAGAAGAATATCACAGCAGAAGCCACTGCTAAACTCTTCATTGAACGAGTGTGGGTACACTTTGGGTTCCCACAGTCTATCATCTTAGATTGTGACAATAGGTTCCTTAGTACATTTTCTTTCTAGTCTTTGGTTGATGTTAGACATAAAACTCACTAAGTCACAACCTTCCATCCACAAATTAATGGCCAGACAGAGGTTGTCAATAGGATGATCATACACATTCTACACATGTACAACCAAATCATCCATGCACATGGGATGAGAGCCTCCCCTTTGTTTAGCATAGCTACAACCAGGCTCTCCACAACTCGACTGGCCACAACCCTTTTTCAGGTGGGCTTGGGATTCCAACCACTATGTCCCATTGATGTGGCCATGCCATTTCCAGCTACTCACACAAATTTGGCTCATGTCCAGTCAGAAACAGATACAAATAAATTCATTGAGAACATCCAATACATTCACCAATAGGTCCATGAAATTTTGGACAAATCAAATGCCAAGCACAAGAAACGACACGATCAACATCAGGTGCCAGACAAGTTTCATGTAGGCGACAAAGTGTGCTTGCATTTGCAAAAGGAACGCCTTACTAGAGCCTATAAAAAACTCAGAACACTCTGATATGGTCCTGACACCATTACCAAGGCTATGGGAAATAATGCATTTGAGCTCAACATTCCCCCATTCCTTGGCCTGCACCTAGTGTTCAATGTGGACTGCCTTCAGCCATACTTTCCACCATTACTAGACACATCTGACATTGCAGAACAGTACACACCCATAGAGTTGAATCTAGATCGCATGGAACAAGCTACAACTGATCGGATCATGGACACATAGATCAAGCACACTCACTACCAAAATATCCAACTGTATCGATTTGTCAAAGCGGGCCAATTCCTTCACTAGGGCAAGTGGCTCACTAGGGACCAACTTCAGTGGAAGTTTCCTCATCTCATGAAGGAACTCAATGAAATAGGGACCATTGCTTCCTAAGGGGGTGGGAATGATCCTGGACGATATTGGTGGCCATATGCCAATTCCACTTGGACTCCTACCATTTCTTCTTTCAGTTTTTTCAGTTTCCTTAATTGTAGAACAATTTACTATTTTTAGTAATTTTTTGGGTCCTAAACTTCCATAGTTGTTTTGATGCCATAAACAACATTTTTTTGGAAATCTATCACCAACGATTTTCTATTTAAAATTGTCTTTTTCTTCATAGTCCTCAGAGAGATCTTTCCAATGGGTTATCATGCATGTCAAACGGAGATAATATGACCAAGTCGTGACCCTGGGATGTTGGTTGTCCAACTCACCCCAACGGGACCCATAAACTCTCGGTGTTACATCTACTCAGGTTAGGGTTTTGGTTTTTTGGGGTTTCCTCTTATTGGTCAATAATAAAAAGGCCCTTGAGTCTCATTATACGGAGTTTAGAGGCATGTAGCCACCACATCTATTCTCATAGATAAGCTACCATCGCCCTAGCTGGTTTATTTCCATTTTTGTTTCTAAGCATATTTTAGTATTTTACATTAATGAAATGAAGTATTATTTCTGCTACATGTCATGTTTATGGTTATCTTTGTAATTCATTGTGTTCCTGTTTTTCGAATCAAAGGGGAAATTAGTAAAGCCATCAGTAAAGGCTTGAAAAGGATAAAAGTAATTATAGGAATTTTTTTATGAAAATAAAGGAAATTAGAATGAAATGGAGATGAAAGGTCACAAGTTGCATATGAGGAGGAAATTAAAGGAAAATAGAGGAAAAATGAAGAAATTAGAGGCCACAATGACAAAAATTCTTACGAGGATCAGTTGACATCTTTTGTCAAATTTTTTCCAATTAAGTTTTGGAATTGGTTTCAGAGAGGAGAAGAGCACCAAGAGAAGGAAGAAAGCAATAAATCAAAGGAAGGAAAAGGAAAGAAAAAGAAGGACAATAAAGCAAGAGAAACTTGGATCAAGTGGCTTCGGTGAGAATACTTGCAGGTAACATGTTTCTTGTATGATTTCCTAGTTGGTTTTTGCACGCATGGTACATGCATGTGTGTATTTGTTTCAATTGTTTTCATTGACACGAGTTTTGTTGAGTTTGATAGTGGTTTCAGCCTTACCCTGCCATTTCTAGATAGCCATGGTGTGATGGGATTCATTTTCAGTTGAGATTTCAATTTCTGGAAGGTTTTGGATCCATGTGAGTTGGGCTCAGAAAAAACCCAAGGGTTGGGGGTGGAGATGGTTTTCTCTAGGAAGCCCTCAACAGGTGGGTGGAGATAGGAAAATTATTCAAGGGATGGTGAAGGAATTATGAGGCATCCAAGTTTGGTTTGGTTTTTTGATCTCAGGATCAGTTCAAGTGAGATCACGACATGCCATAGTTGGAGTGTGGAGGTGGTTTAACCTTTGGATTTCCTTCACTATTTATGGATTGGTTTATCCCATGATATCCTACATTTATGCTTGGAATATAGCACGGAGGTGATTGACTAAAAGAAACATTTGGTTTAGCCCAATTTATCGTTGGGTGGTACATGGAAGTACCTGAATTGGTTGGTTTTTACATATGTTAATAACAGCTAAGTTCCTCTTGTATTTCATGACTAAATGTACCTATTATGATGTGGATTTTATGACTATTCTATCATTGCTATTAATCTAGTTATATGTTGGTTATAAGCATGGTTTTATGATAAATTATAGTCATGGAAACTATCATGTTTGTTTCAAAAATGAATGGTTATTGAATGCATGACCTAATAGATGTCATGGTAGCTATTGTGAGAGGATATTAGAGCTTATTGATGATTCTCAAATAAGTTTCAAATCATTCGCATATCCATTTATGACCTATAGATTTCATGTTCACTATGTGTTTCATGGAATTACTACCATGGTTAGACATAGTTAGGTCAAGTACTTGTCTAAGTTTTGTGTTAAGGACTTTTTCATTGTGTCATTTATCATTTTTGAATTTTTTATCAAGTTTTGGGCATAGGTTTGGGTCCTAGCCGTTAAAACGTGCCTCAGATCTCGGGGTCACATGCAGAGAATTGGGTAATTTAGATTGCAATCGTTGGGGGTCAAGGTCATCCATGCAACTAGAGGCATACAATCACTGGCATTCCTTCTTATGCAAGTGAATAGGAGTCCAGGTCACTTCAAAGACATGTTAACTCATGGTTATGGCACTTGAGTGGTTGTTTGGCTCCTGGGGATCCTTTAGCTTCTGAGGAAGGTCAGTAAATTTATGGTTTGTTGATTCCATTTCCTTAACTATACTTAGGAGGTTGATTCATGTCATAGTAGCCCTCCTCTCATGTTTACCCCATCAGCCTAGTAAAGTTGGGTAAATGTGGGAGGTGGTAATACAATGGTGGCAAGAAAACCTCAACTACTAGATCTGATATTTACAACGATGACCGAAACCCAACTATTGGATCTGATTTAGACAAAAGGTAGGCAGTGATCTTCAATTAGTTGAGGGAACTATGGTCACAAAGGAGTCTAATGTGCTACAAATCACAATATACGCAGGGGTCCAAAAATATTACTCGACTCAATCTTTCAGAGTGTTAACTAAGGAGGATCGATCATACCTTCAGCCATACTCTCTGACTACCCTGTTGCATGTTCAAGTAATCTCCTTGAGTGTTGTTCTCAGTGTACTATAGGAGGAATATGATTTATGAATCATCTAAGGTTAGGTTTCAAGTTACCCTAGTGGGGCTTCTGATATACCCAAGGGTATGTGGAAGTGTAGTCTTGCATAATTATTTCTAATTCGATACTACTCGAAGGGGTACCCATCGGGGTTACAAGGGAGTCCAACAAGTGTGAACACCTCTTATAGTCTTTGTGTGCTTGCATCCCCAAATCCTCAGGTTTATGCTCTCAATGACAAATCCGTGGTTTAAAGACATTGGAACTTGTCTCCATCCTAAATAAATATTGCCAACTTGGAGGTCCAATTGGCCCTGTGTTAGGCGAACAAATTGCTTATGAATACAAAATCAATCTCCCTAGATTCAATGACTGACCCTAGTAACAAACACGCAAACTAGTAAATCTTTCCCTGAGTACATTCCTATTGAATCATAAACAAGAGTGGTGGAAGATGAAATCCATACCTTTCAAACAAAATGCCTCATGAAGATCCTCGTTATGGTTTGATTCAACTCCTCAATCCTTAGAATCTAGACCTGCAAGCATATTAACAATAAAATATCAAAGGCATTTCATAGATTAATGACTCAATACAACTCATATTAGTGATCAAGGAAACAAGTACCTAATATCTTTATCAACGGAAAAATGGAAGCAAATTCACAATATATCAACTCCATTGAATAATACAATAGGAAATAGATACTCTTTTGTATTAGTATCAAGAATAAAGGAATAACACAACCTTAGCCTTGTTGAAGTATATCTCCTTCAAATGGTCTCCAATCTTCTCCTTACATGACAAGCCTTCTAGCCCTATTTCAACAACATAAACTTTTTACCTTTAGTAGTCCCCCCTAACCCTCTAGTTTGTGTTTTATTTATAGGCCAAGAGGAGGAGGTTTGAGATCATATTCTCATGGGATGAGATCCTGAAAAGGAGGGATAAGGGTTCCACAAAGAGATGGGATTAGCTCCATGAACAAAGGGATTAAGCTTGAGTAAGAATATGCTCAAAGCTTTTAGTTGAGAAATATTCATCCAAAAAAGCTTCTAGAATTCACTTCTTTTATTTTGAATTTTGTTGAGTCATGTGCGTAGTTTATAGTGGAAGATAGAACACAAATTTACATTGGCTTTAATGTTCAAATCTATGTATGTGCAGAATCTAGATAGGGAACCACACAGGTACACAAAAAAATGTTTTTGAGCCATGTAATCCATAATTATCATTCTCTTTTGGATTGTTTAGCTTATAGCCTTGCAGAGGAATTCTTTTGAACAATTTGATGGCTAATGAAAGAAACAGATAAACAGTCATTTTCCTAATGGTGACAAAATGACATGTAACTGATTGCCCCCTAAAGTGCAAAGTCAAAAAAGATGTTTGAGGACCAAAGCACTTTATCATGCCAAAGTTTAGATTAGAGACCATGGTTGGAGACGTGAAACAATCAATAAATGGTTAAAATAAAATATATATTCATCACTAAAGTAGGCATTCCCATACTCAGAGCATAAATATCTTAATTAATCAATAGGGAAATATGCAAAGATCCATGACAATAGTAGACACAACAGTAGACACAACCATCAAATATGGATCTATTTGTACAATCATAAATGCATAACTCCATGCTATCTGGATGGATGAAACCATATCTAGGGTCTTGAACTCCATGCAACCTGGATGGATGAAACCAGATCTAGGGTCTTGAACTCCATGTATATCAATTCATAGTATGAATCTAACCTTGTGAGGGAATATCTCGAAGTCGAACATGGTAGAAACCACCTAATTATGAGTCAATGATCTGAACCGTTAACAAGTGTGAGGGAAACCACCAACAATGATAATGGTTATCAAGGTACTTGTAGTTCAATATATCAAGTGTGAAAAGATGTCTTGAAGTTGAACACTCATAGAATCATTGGATCGAAGGTCAATGATTAGAACCTATCATCAAAGGCGAGAAACCTACCATTAAGACATGCAAGTTTTAAGGTATTAAAGGAGGTTTCTAGATCAACTTCCTAGATAATGAGTTGAAGTCAATAAGAAGAAACTCATCACAGAAGGGCCTACGACATGAAACTTATGTCAATTTTTGAAGAATAAATTTGTAGTGATCCAAGACAAACTTAGGGATGGCCGACATGATTGAAGGCTACAAATTACAAGGTAATTTTGACTGAGGTTGGACTTCTCTTGAACATATTGACGACACAACATTTTTAATTGGCAGTATTTGACTAAAAAATAATACCCAAAACCAACTAAATACTTTTAATGAGGTATGGGTAACTAAGAGAGAAATGGATTTTGCAACCCAAACAAAAAGGTGATGAAGTGTCATGTTCAAGAGTGACATACTTCCTTTTGTAATACAAAAAAAATGTTTCTTCCCAATTCCCCCCACCATTACTGGCAATGACCTATTTATTTTGAGGAATAAAAATTATGCTCCTTCTATAAGCTCATCATTTATATGAGTCCTTCATAGTATAACAAACCCTAGGAAGGAGTGGTTCGGTCTCATCACGATGGATGAGTCTTGCACTGTTTAAGTTTTGTGACTCCAATGAAGGGATAAATCAATGTAGTTTTCATGTTTAAAGAGCTTGAAAACACACGAAAATAAAACTCGTTCAGTTCTTCCAATGTAAATTTTAACGAGCCGAGAGAAAGTAAAGCTCAATGGTTTTCATTTTTAGGGAGTCAAGAGAAAAACATAACTAAACTCTGAAATTTCCTTTCTCGTGAATTCGGTCTCTCATGTCCGGAAAAGCGTAAAATAGTGTAGGAGAGAACTCTATTGACCATGATTAGTCAATGTATACCTTTTTCGTAAATAGTCCACGTGATCCATAAAAGGGGTAAATTTATATCAAGTAGACATTTTTTCATTTTCTTTAACGAGTTTGAAATAAACAAGCATTCTCGACAATCTTTTCACATTTAGAGAGTCACAAAAGAGCTTAAAGGTAACTGTAGTATTTATATTTTTCGTAAGTTTTAACGAGACTGAAAAAGTGATAAAAATGTACTCATATCCAAAACAATTCATTTTTGTAACTAAACCTTTGTCTCGCACATTTAAACTCAAAACTCATCGTAATCGCTCAAGAAACGTTGTAAAAACATTAAAATTTGCAATTTTTAGAGGAAAAAACTAATATTTTAATTAGCCCAAAAAGCTTATAAAGATTCAAAAACGTAAAAATCATTTTACCATTTGAGAGTCATTGAGAGTGCATTTTTACCAAAAAATTTAGAGGTGGATTCTGATCAAACCAGTGGACCAATTCATGATCTGTTTTATCCACGTAACAAATAATTTCATTATCTTCATTTTGATTACTTACATTTTTCATTTTACCATAGATTTAGTGTTTTTAAGGGTTTTTATTTAGTTCGAATTACACCCTAAGTGTGCGCAGTTCCTCCCCATCGAATCCACGCATGAGACTCTTTTTGTACCATAGAAAAATGTGATTTCCATGGTTTTTCAAATAGAAACCATGCAAATTCGCTATATTTCTAGAAAATTTTCACACATAGTACCGGGAGTTCTGAAACAAATGATAAAACTCCCAAAAATTTTTGCAAAATTTATCACATTATTTTCTAATCATCCTCCATGGTTATTTTCAGAGTTTTGAATTGCAAAAATGGAATGGAGGGAGAGAGAACATGAGGTTCAAGATGTGGAAGTTTTAAATGACCCAACAATAGTACAGGCTTTGAGAGATTTTGGTTTATAAAAATTCTTCATGATCTCGGGTATGAAGGCTCAGCTAGATTTTTTGACATGGATCGTAAGAAGATGGAATGCTCAAGAACATTGTTTCCAGATTGGAGACAAAAGATTTACCATAGATGTAGATGACGTCTATTTATTGACTCGGCTTTCACACTATGGGATTGATATCTCATTATATGGGCATAGAAAAGGTGGATAAACAATAATAAATTACCAGCTCAAAGATGGAAAAGTTGACATTAAAATTATTGAGAGGCTTCCATTGAGGACCATTGATTTCATTCTTGCATGATTGTGTGGAAGTGAAATGCTTCATTTACTCACTAAGTCCCAAATGAAACTTTCCGTGGAGTGTTCACAACCTACCATTTTCAATTGGTGTGAGGGGGTTATTGCAAATCTTAATGGGAAACCAACTAGAGAAAAGACTGGAGAATTTAAAAAGTTTGGGTATGGTGCCATCATGATCTCATTTTCTCTAGAGGGGATTCATCTTCTTTCCCCACAAGTATCTATAGATAGAGGAGGACCTCGAGATCCCTGTATGCTACAGTGGGTTTGATGGCATGCCATAGAGGTTGTGATGGCCCAACTATGAGATATATTCCTAACCTTTTCGGGTGGCTGGAGCGTCAAATTATCATCATCGAAGACTAACCATATAAGGGTATGGATTACACTATTGATCCAAATATCTCGCTTCTTCTAGGGATGCAGTGTGGTGACATAAGTAAAAATTTCACATTTTAGTTTTATTTTATTTTTCAATTTTTTATTTTTTTGGCATGCAAAACTAACTATCTAAAATAATCATGGAGATGTGGACCCAGTCATATCAACAACATTACATCAATTTGAAATATGTGTTGAGGAGCCAGCAATTCTTGTGGTACCAAATCCTAATGCAGCAGAGGCCTTATTTGAGCTTGAGCATAATCTAGAGAGCTTAACTATAGATATCCTGGATATTTTCATTAATGAAATAACTCTTTGTTATCAGAGGCATACCATGGGAGTACCTGGGCAGATCAATCATTTGTTACGATGAATAACACAGAGTAGAGTTTGTTACCATGATCATAATGTGTAGTTGTCAGTCATAGGCTAGATTTTGTTTTTTGATATATCAACATGTTTATAAAATAAAGTCCATGGGGCCTCATATGTCTTTGAATGGCATTTTGTAAAGCCAAACTTTTTACAAACATTTTGATTAATGGAAACTACTACTATTATCTCAACTTATCTTTTACAATATGAGAATGTCTATTGTTTTTCTTTCTTACAAATGTTGATTTAACACATAATTAGACAATGCATTAGTTAATGTGTTTAAATGTCTTTGAATGTGTTGATATTCAATGTAATCAAGTTATCTCTCCAAGAGACGAACCCGCAAAAACATCATTAATGTTGTGGAACTTCTTACTGAATAAACATTGTTTAAAATGTAATACTATGAGTTGAGAATCTAACCTAATGATTAAATAATGAATTCCAAGTGAAATTGCATGAGAAAATAAATTAATCACTACACTCTATTCTACTATATTATTCATTGTTAGACCAAGGCATATTCCATGAATACTAATTAACTCATCATTGGGTGAATAAATAGCACAAGCTTTAGAAGAAAATTCTGAGTACTATGACTACCACCATCGACAAATCCATTGTAAGTTTGAGGGAGCATTGGCATCTGCAAATCAAGTGTAAAACACAATAAGAAGGGGAAGTAGAAGAAAATCATAAAAACATGAGAAAAAAACCCACACACAAAACATAATACAACAATTTACAATGTACCCATTTAGATACACATCAACCGCTATCTTCGTTTGATCTTCTTAAGTAAACCACACGTTACCAATAGGAAAATGAAATAAAGGTTCACTGATAAAATCAAATGAAAGACTTGATTTAGAGGGGGATTTGTTTCTTTTTTTTAAGGAGCTTGAGACAAAACTATGCTCATGAATTTCATAGATGGGTTTCATTTTTATGCGAGATTGAAATGAAAATAACTATTCTCAGACTTTGTTTCATTTTTTAGTGAGGTTGACATAGTAAAGAACCATCTGTCTATCCAATTCATTGAGGTAAATTAGAGCATTTATTTTAATATCAATCCGAGTTGGTAGACTTAGAAGAAAAACAAAGTTTATGGAATCTTAGATTAAACTAGTGTAGGAAGTAGTTGTTTAGATGAAAATAATGGAAATGCATATTACAAGTATAAATTACTCAAAAGAAATAATTTAAATTATGATCTAAAAGCAAGAGTGCAATGAATCTTTATGGAGCATAGCCAACAAGGAAGAGGCTCAAACTTAGAGGTCCTAGTTGTCCTTCCTCATTATCCTTATTCCAACAAGATCAGTTCCACCATAAAGCATATCATAACCAGAGAAGTAAAGATCATAAACACAATTTCCAATTCAATTCTTAATCTAGAAGGAAGAGGATATAACTTAGATGCCTTGGTTGACCTTCCCTACTTAAAACAATTACTAAAAGAAAATTATTTACAAAATCATAAATAATAACCAATTCAAGAAAGCAGTAAAGATTAAATGCACAATTTCCATTCAATTCATAATATAGAATGAAGAGGATCTAACTTAGATGCCTTGGTTGACCTTCCCTACTTAAACCAATTACTGAAAGAAAATAATTCAAAAAACATAAATGAACATGGCATATAATGAATCTATTCAGAAAACATTCACAAGAAATTATAAAGGAAACAACAATCTAAAATATTCACAATTATACACAAAATTACACTGTACTGTACTTAGCTCAAAATGGGGGCTTCCACCCTTGCTTGGTACACTTAAAACTATCAGCTATAGTAGATCAGAAATCACATCCTACAACAATGAAGCATAATAAGTATAAATCAAGCCTTCAACTGTATGAAAAAATAGAGTAATCACAATGATAATAATATATGTTTATAGCTATTGAATAATTGTGCTTAAATAGGATAAAACTGTAACAAAATCACCTATAATGGGTGTAACAATCAATGAGAGTCGCATTCCTCCTACTATGATCAATTTCATCCCCTTTTTTGCACAAAATATGGGAATTTTGCAAAAAATCACAAAACTACCCCTAAATTAGGGGATTTCCAGAGTCACTGGTCAAGTTTGGCCAACTTTGATCGAGCCTGCTCTGACTCGTTTGGAGTGTGCCAATATGAGTCTGACCATCTTTGGTTCCCATACTTCTCAAATCCATCTTCAGTTTGTGCCCAGGTGTCCTGCAACATATGACTTCAATGGATCCATTCCGAGAATTTCTATTTCCATCAAAAATAATTTTTAATACCCAACTTTTACTAAAAATTCTAAAAATTAAAAGACATAATTATTTCACCTTATTGTGCAAAAATAGGCCAAAATATGAAAAATATGATCATGATAAAAAGTTAAGGGATGATAGAAAGGTGGAATATGTATGGTGAAAAAGGGTCAAAATCGAGGGCCAACATCTCCCTCGTGCTGATTCTCAAGTATGTCCTCATGCTTGTCTTTGTCTTTGTGATCTTATGCCTCTACATACTGACCTCCCTGTTTTTCTGTCTGTGGATCTTCCCCTTGATGAGCTACCTGCAAAAGTATATCAATTCTGTCATGTCCTTTACGAACTCAACTCATGGCTCTTTAAACCACTCACTTGGGATCCCCTTAGATTTGTCAAATGTACCATTCATGCAAAATTTTAGGGGCTGATATTCGTAGGTGGGATAATTTTCCATGATTTCTCAAAAAAAAGATTTGCCAATTTCCATTTTTTATAAAAATGATTCACCCAAATTTTACAATACAAAATTATTTTACCTTAAAAATCGCCAACATTAGATAGAGAGTACATATAAAATCAGTATAAATTTCAATAGTTTTACAAATACATCAACAAATATTTTATAATTTGTATATTAGGGCTCGTGAGATTTGCCAATGTTTTTAAACTTCAAGATAATTTTCCATTCTTAAAATTTTCCTTGGTACCATTTCTTGACTTTTCTAGAAAATAATTCCATCCCTTTTCTTTGAAGTATTGTCCCTTATGGTATTTTTCTCCTATAATAGGCAAATTTGTGGCTTGAGAAATATATTCTGGAGTAATGGAAATGAGAATGTCTCTTACTTTTGTTTTTTTCATTATCAAAATTAACTACAAACTCCTTTGTGACTTTTCCATTATGCCCATTAAACTTTCTTAGAATCTCTAATAGGCATGCCTAGTAGAGTTTTTATATGGTTTCTTTATTCCAATTTTCTAATTGAAATCTAGTGGGTTCAATACGACTCCATATACTGAAGTTTGGATGCTTTTGTTATTTTTGGTCTCTGTACCAAGTTAAATAACCTTAACCTGCAAATAATTTCATGGAAGAATAATAACTCGGTGTTCTAATGAAAGAGATTTGTTTGCAGAGATATTATATTTGTGGCCAAAGGAGAAAGATATTTGTTGGTCAATGTATTGAAAAAGAAAGTTTCTCTTAAAAAAAGAAGTGTTGCTTACCAAGGCTTGATCTAGATGATTTTGACTATTGGACACATTTTTTGATGAGAAAAAAACAACATTAAGATTTCACCTCTCTCTTTGCTGCTTGTGGAGAGAAGGCTCTATTTCGATGATTTGAAACCACTTTTCTGAAAACACTTGGTGTCAAAATACCTCTGAACACACTCTTTTGGTCAATGCTCTCTTTATAAATCAAATTGTGGACACCTATAGGTCTAGAAATTACAAATTTGAAGAACTTATTTCAAATGTATGCACTCATCTCCTCATATCTACCTTCAACTTTATATTAACATTACCATACACTACCTCTTCAGAAATCGAATCTAGGAAAGAAATCACTTTTTGGGTGTTATACAATAGTCACGATTCACTTCATACTTGTTTATGAGGTTAATTAATGTGACTATAGTTTTGGTGTTGGAAATCACACACCTAGAGCTTGAAATCGAGCCTACGCTACTACACACAGTTGTAAACTCAAATTACCACCAAAATATTTGCTAGCTCGGAGTTAAATTACACTTTCAACTAGAGTTTGTTATTACCTACACTACTAGTATTTAAATGTCAATCTTAGACTTAGGATCTTCACCAAAAAAAAGAAAATCCTGTATTTAACTTATAATCAAACTCAACTTGAAATATCTATGGAATTCATAGGATTTGAATGGAGATTTCAACGTTTAGTTGGTAGGTTTATAATCAATGACAACACAACATTCTCTTTGTCTCTTTGATGAGATTTTTGGTATTAAAATCTACATATACCCTAAACAAATCATTCCTCTGTCTCTATTCCAAAGTTAATTTCTAGTTTTTTTTTTCCTCTGGGATGTGTTTCCTACCAAATTCGAGGCACAATACTTTGTTGAATTCCTTTACTCTCCCTCCGCGAAGGCACTAAACATTTCCTTTCTTCATGGTGTTAAATTCCTTTATTCTCCCTACATGAAGTTGTTGGATGTTTAGCCTCTGTGTGTGTTGAACATTTCTCTCTTCTCTGCGAAGGTGTTTGACTGGGTTATGTTTTTGTGTAGCATTTTGAATTCTCTCATCCGTGGCCTAAACACTTGTCCCTTCTCCTTTTTTTTCATTTTGTATGACCACCCTTTGCATCCTCATCAATTTCAAAAATCGATTTTTCTATGTGCGATCTTTGCTATGGTTTGTTTGTTCCCTTTATAAATATGCCTTTTTCAAAGGTGTTTTTGTAGGTATTTGATTTATATGTGCCCACCATTTCACCATTGCATTCATTTCAATTTCATTCATATTCATGCACCTTCATTGCATATTCATATCCATCAAAACCACATTCCATTTAGTGATTATTTGATTTTTGCAAAGTTCTTTTTGTCATAATCTATTTCTCTTCTTTGTCCTTCAGGGTTGAATGTTTTCCTTTCCATGATGCATTTCTCATGATTATTACTATGTAAGGTAGATTTTTGAAATGACCATTTTAAGGTCATTTCGAGTACTAGAATAGAGTAAACAAATTTCACTTTAGATCATGTGAATGCATCATTCCACCTTTGTTCTTGTTTTTATGACACTAACCCATGATTTATTGTTTTGCAGAGAATATTTGTAGGCAAAGAGGCATGACTTGAATAGATAGTAGGGTGGAAATATTTTATGAAAAAGAGATATACAAATTTATGAACAGAGAGAGATTTTGGTAGGTAGAGGGGATGAAGGGTTTATACTCGTATACATTAAGGTTTAATTAGTCTCCTAAGTTAAGAATTATTTTCAAAATCAAAAGGTATTAAAAATAAATTTATAACATACAGTACTTTCCTTGATTGATGCTTTGGAAAATATTAACTTCCTTAGTTCATTGATGAAATTTTTAGTGAACTGGTTTTTCTTTTTTTGGTTGTTCTTTGTACACAGGTCCCTTTTGATAGAATTTACATATTGATCATTAGGTCCCTTTAATAAATAGTCTTTGATTCATATATATTCAAATCCCTTTTTGATGTGATGCCGCTCATGTTCGGGTCCCTTTGTAATAGGTTTCAGGTCCCTTTTTCCTTATGTTCAGGTCCCTTTGTAAATGCTTTAAGTCCCTCTATGAATGCTTCAGGTCCTTTCTAAAAATGCTTCATGAAGTCTCCTCATATAGATTTGAATGTTGAAGTAGAAATATCTTCCATATGGAGTATATTCTTATTGGGATTGTTAGCACCCAGGTTGTTCCCTATGACTCCCAAGGGAATACGGCCGGGGTAACCACTAACCAACCTTTGGATTATAGATCCTAGCCTATCTATAATCAGAGAGGGCTCTCTCTTTAAGTTTCAGCTATGCTTTGTGAGTATTTTAGGCTAGTTAAAAGTTTCAGTTTCCTGTTTAAGACTTTGGTTGGTGAACTTTTGTTGTAAGAAGGGCATGAAGAGTGAAGAAGATGCTAATCCCTTGGGCATATGGAGTCAGAAAAGTGAGATAGTTCTGGTGCCAGTGATGGAGAAAGTTTTGCTACAAGGCTAGATGGCTATTGTTAATATAATTTCCGATTTAGTGAGTGAAACAATAGAATATGGAGTTACCAACAGTGTGATATCAATTTGAACAACAATCTCTACTTAGTAGCATAAATGAATTACCAAATAGTGACTGTGAGATATTCAGAGCTCATTGGAGCAGTTAAGAATTCCAATTTAAACAACTGAAGTTATGGAAAACATTTATAGTGAAGATAGATTGAGATCAGGGTGTCTCCAAGGACAAATCCTGAGCTATTCTTTTTCTTTCTTTCCTAGATTTAGAACAACATGTGAGAGTCATGAGTTAAAAAAAATAACAGAAACATTAACAAAGATAGAGAAACACTTATTATATCAAGCCATAGCACTAGAATCCTATAGAATTCAATGGTTCCAATCAAAGCATGCACCAGTAAGACTCAGTTCCTGTAAACTCCAAGCTTTATTTATAACATCCTTCTGACAGTTACAGTCGAGTTCTCATTTCTTCATAACAGAACAACAAAACCAACAACAACCCCTGAAAGTTTGTGCGAGGGGGAATATATACAATAGGTTTTACAAAATATCTGAATGCTGAGTCATTTGATACATTAACTATGCTCACCAACTTTACAAAATATCAGATAAGAAAGTTATTGCTACTCTGAATGTAAGGTAAATGGTCTTTAATGCTGTCAGGCCTCTTCTTTACCTTTGGAGGAGAGTGATTCGGTTGAGCATTCTGCTTTAATGCTGAATGATGTGAATGATGTGTCTTTATACTCTTTCATGCTGTAGATTTTCTCGGCACTGCTAGCTGTAGCTGTCATTGTTGCTTTTGGTGGTCGAATCTTCCTACTGAGTTGGCTCATTCCACCTTTTTCAGTCATAGTATATGCAACATATTTTCTGAATGTGATGACTTATATATTTTGATGTCAAAAGTTTGATGAAACCCCTTGTTTATAATAATAACTGTATCATTGAGGTCCACCATTACTGCGTAGGCAATTGATGCCTCAAAATTGCATCCAAAGTCTCATCTGCCTCTGTGTATTTGTAGAAGTTCGGAGGCACTTCAAATAAATGGCTGATCTCATTCATAATAAAAAATAAATTCTCTACTCTGTCATAGAGACTTTGCCCAGATGCTGGCCCTGTTGCCTATGAGCTGCTTGATCCTTGATTGATCTGATTGGTGGCAAATGTGTTCACCCTTTTTGCATAGACCTCATGTGATAGCAGTTTTCCTGCATTGTTGAGCAAGCTGGGAAGACCTCTGCCCTATAATGCTGCAAATTTGTCCATGAACCTATTGACCTCTGTTTGCATGTCCTGGCTTCTTCTATCCAATGTCTGCACCAGGCTTTTCTAGGACCCTCTTTATTAGCTGGATAGTTTTTGTCCTGTTGGAGATCCCAATTTCTGCCAGCTGAGGACCTGTCCGGTTATTAAGCACATTGATCATTCTGCTGGCTATCTCAGGCATACTGCCTAGAGATGCCCTTGCTTTGTGCACTTCCCTTTGTGCTTTGCCTATGAGCTCCATTTGGTCATGAATAGTTTCAATGTATTGCCACTGATCCATTATTGATTGGCCAATGTGGGTCCACAAAACTGTCCTAATCTCAGCCGCCACTTTGTCAAGGGTGAGCTCTTTCTCCAGCTCCTTTATCCTTTCTTTGAGAGTTTTTATTTCTCTCCCTTTCTCAGCCACATTTTGCTTTGATTTGTCATACTTCTCATTTAGCTTGGCCAAATTCTCCTTGGGTCCATTCAGTTCTGTCATCTGGACTTCGAGGGCCTGGACCTCACTCATCAATTTCTGCATGTCGAGGCTCGGAGCCTGCTCTGTAGTTGGTGCTGGTGTTGCTGTTGATGTTGATGGTGCTGGTGATGTTGCTTCTGTCAGAGGAGGAGTAGTCTTTGGGGGCTCCTCAAGGTTTATAAACTCTGGAGGGGGCTGAGAAATCTGGCCTCCCTCTTTCTGCTGCAGGGCTACCTGTAGTGCAGCCTCTGTGTCCTCCAGCTTCCCTTCTGTCTGCACTAGTTTCTTGTGCAGTGCTACGAGCAATGTAGTTATCTCTTGTTCTTGCTTCTGCTGAGCAACCTCATCTGTTTGGGGGTGAATGGTTGTTGGGAGCTTCACCTTCTTTCTCAGCGCTGCAAGGTCTACATCTCTTATTTTTAGCAGCGTTTGTATGGCTTTTGGATCCTTGGGGTCATGCCCAAGCTCTATAATTATATCTTCCAAAGACTTGATCCTGTTGTCTTTGGCCAGGGAGGATGCTTTCTCCAACTGAAGTTGGGAAGCTGTATTGTTTAGGATGTTTTCCAACCTTTTTGCCAACATTGCTTTGTCTTCCAATGTAGCATAGACCATTTCGCCCATTTGCTTATGAAGTTCTATTTGGTCCATAGGGTGGACGTCTTTTGCAAGAACCTCAAGGTTGGTTCTTATATAGTCTGCAGCTGACTGTGGCTGTAGCATGGTGGGCATGAAATGACTCATGGTCATTTTTCCTTCTGAGATGTCATAGGCTGACATAAGCCTCTGTTGATTTTTAGGGGCCATCTTTAGCCACTGGTTGTAGATTTGGAGCCTGAGTGGCTCATTTCTCCTCTTGATATCAGTAAACTGTTGCTTGATGCCTGCCTCGGGTCTCCTTTGATGGCTTTAGGAGCTGATCTCTCCTCCAATAGTTCTCTCTTGTTCCTGGTGAAAGGAGCTGGCAAATGCCTCCATACTTGGTGGGCCCATCGCCAACGATTACCCTATAGGCATTTCTTCCTCAGAGAGGGGATTTAATCTCTGCCTTTTCTCCCCTTGATTTGTGGACATGGTAAGGGGAGTCTCCTGCTCTCTGTCCCTCTTCTTTCCTTTTTCCTCCTTTTGTGGAGTTTGAAGCTCTGAGGTCTCCACTGTCTTCTCTTGCCCAGAAGGCATGTTCTCTTGAGCCTGTTGCTCAGTAGGTGCTGGGGCTTCAGCCATTTGTTCTTGCTGCATAGGCTACCCCTCTTCTTGAGGTTCTTCTTGCTGTTCTTGTTGCTATTCGACCTCCTTTTCTACTTGTTGCTTTGTTTGTTGCTCTGTTGTAGGAGGTGGTTGTTCCTGCTCCACCTGCTTTCCCTTATCTTTATTTTTTTCATGTTGGGCAATTTCGGCTGCTTGTTGCTGGGCTGTGGAAGATGAGGCAACTGCTCCAATTTGCCTTTGACAAGAGGAAGAAACCTACCCACAATGTTCCAAGTCAGCCTCTTTTTCAAGATTGCTTGCTTCTCTTCTTAGCATTTCTTCTTTACCAATTGGATCTTCTAAGGTGCCTTCTTTCCAGCTTAGGGCATTGGCATACTTCTCAATATGAGGCAGTTTCACATGAACATAGCCACCCAATTTGTATTTTATTCTCCTAAGGGAAATGAAGTGATTAGGGTCATAAGGCACCCACTTGAAACTAGTTTGAAGTCTGAGGGTCTCTAGGATCCTATCAGCTTCCTTCCATCCTTCCTCCTTCTTATTGTACAAAAAGGGGACCAACTGATTTCTCACCTTTAGTTGCACCTTCTTGCTTTTACTTTGGAAATGGACAAAGTCTGCATTTCCGAACTGCCTGAAGTACTCTAGGGCAAAGAGTATCATAGGGACATATCTTGGTAGCGTATAGGTATTCAACTCACATCCATATACTCTAATTACTGTATGGTGTTGGTAGAAGTACCAATCACCAATGCTGTAGGCCTTTGAGAGTTGAAGAATTCTCTGCATTTCCTCTATCAATCTAGGAGGAGGGACACCCAAAAACAAGGTCATAGCTAGATGAATGAAAAGATCAATGAATTCACAGTAGGTGTAAGGTGAATAAGGCAGAAGATGGAAAATTGAAGACCAAAACACAACTGACCTTGGGCTTCCCTGGGAATCTAGATTTTTGAGAGGGACAGGGAAGGCATCAGGCTGATAGAACAAGAATAAATGATATATGTACCTGGTGTATTTAAACACCTTTTCCCTCTCCAGATTCATTAATTGCTCATGAATCTTATTGGCATTTCTAGGGAGAAAATGGACAGCATGGCCATAATGGTTTCATCCACATCCTCATATGACCCATAACCCAGGATATAACTGATCAAATCTACCAGCATTTTGCCCAGCTCATTAAGATATGGATATGTTATGGGAAGGGCAGTGCTCATAGATTGATATTGAGGCTGAATAAACAATTGATTAATCCTGGCAATCTGATCACTGGAAAACTTGGCCCCTTTCGTTATCAAATCACGGATGGAGAGAGGAGTTAGGGGTTTTGTGGTGTGAAAATGGAGCATTTCATTGATGACCTCACCGGTGATATGGAACAATACTGAGCCTGAGGGGCTGAGGACGGCTCTCTGACAGGGGTCATAGCTTGACATGCATTGATTTATCAAGTCTGGGAGGACATTGACTTGAGGAAGGTTGTAAATGGGTATGTGGGAGTCCAAAATTCCTAAGGTGTCAGCCCCACTGAGATATTGGGCCTTTAACTCATTCAACAGGTGAATATTGAATTTGGCTGTCATGGCCATGGAGTCTAACATCTGGTAATCTCTATCACCTAGGGCTTTCCACTCTAGCTCTCTGTGTGGGGCATTCAGAGCTTGAACATTCAAGACTATTGGTGTTTCCATGGCTAAGCAGTAGTTATGACTTGGTACTGACCTGGTTTTAGTAGGCAGGAGAACACAGAGGGCTAATTTTGCAGAAGTAAAGCCAACTGTAAGGGTAAATGAGGTAACTATGGTGACAATGGTGTGAAATGCTCAAAGGGAGTTAATTGAGCGACTGCAGGGACTAGCCACTATGTTTTCCTTGTGAATTATGCCTTTCAGGTTTACCACCCATGAATGCGCGGACAGAGTGGGAATTTAGGGAAGGGTGACTGTATATGGGTTCAGCAGGTGAAATTTGACCCTGCAACTCTGAGGAATGCTCGTTTTTCTGGGGATTTATTGGTAAAAATAGGTTGTCTCACTCTTGGGAATTCAGTTCTGGAGAAATATGGACATAACTTAGCTCTGAAAGGATGCTCTGGGTAAATACCTGGTGAATTGCCGAAAATGGTGACAAATACAGGCGGGTTGGAGGCGGCAGCGTTCTTCAGGTCAACTTCTGCAGGTTGGTGGCATATGGACGTAATTTTCATGCAGAGGAGAGAAATAGTTCTTTCAGCGAAAATGAGAAAAAACACGAAAATTGGCTAAAATATGGACTTTTTGGCTTATTGGCGTGCTTTTTGGATGACGTCAGCATGACGTCATTAGGTGGGGTCAGGGTCAGGTGACGTTAGCATGACGTCATCGGGTGACGTGGTAGTCTGTGAGTGGTCCATGGGGATTACACAGTTGGTGGACACGTAGGAGCATTGGCAGTCGGGGGTGCTGACAGGGCGCCAAGTGGAAGTGACGTGGGCAAGTCGTGGCGCTGGCGTGGGCAGGCGGTATTGCAGAGTGGTAAGAGGGTTTTCTTGGACCACCTTCTATACGGTCGCGGTATTGTCAGAGGGCGCTCCGAGAGAATCTAAGGGTGATGTGTGGCAGAGGCCTGACGTCACCCTCTGACAGTTTCTCGGAAGGTATCTTTCGGTCACGGAGGCCCATCCGAATCATGTGGGCCATTGGATGGGAAAGCCCAGATCCGACGGTCGACGGGTTGATAAGATGCGCGGGTAATACAGACTGCGGGGAAGGATAAAATATTATTTTTTCTGAAATTTGTGCCTGGCAGAACTTTTGAAAAAGTGGGTTTTTCGAGTTTTTGCAGCGTTACGGGTTAAATGGGTTTTTACAAAGGTTTATTTACAAAGCGGGTTTAAGGTTATTAATCCGAGCAAATCTCGGATTAATCACAGGATTAATTCTTTGGCGCTCTTTGGGTTGCACTTAAATGTTTTAGCATTCGAAGACCTTCAAAGTCATACATAGAGCTATAATGCTCGGGGAAGGGGATACATAGATTTTTTGGGTTTTTGCCAAGTTTTACATAGTAATAGGGGGAATAGGGGGTATAAGGAGTTACATAATGATAGGTTAGTTGTTAATATGGATAAAAAGGGGGTGGATGAGGGAGGTAGAATACTAAGTTCTTTATATGAAATTAACTTAGCTTTGGGGAAGTAGATCAAAATGAAAAGAATTTTTGCACAAAAAATGTGGCTATTAAAGAAACTAGAACCAACAAAAGACTTTGATTTTCTTTGTGTACATGGGTGGCATAGGGATGTAAGTTATGAATGTGATAGGGGGTGATTTGGAAGTTAGACATGCTCCACTAGGCTTCTGCAAGACTGCTGCAAATAGGCCATTTGTACTGGCACCATGTTTTTACCTTTGTTTTAGGCCAGTGCAATGCCATGAACCAAACTTTCTGCAAGCCCCTCTACCTACCCACTCTATTGCCTAGCATTTTTGTTACTCCAAGGAGGGTGCACTTAGATTTGCAAACCCTTTTGTGCCTTTTCTTTTCCTTTGGCGTTCTTTTGATTTTCTATCTAAAGCTACCCTTATTGCTTCCAAGGTCCCATCTTAAATAGTTGGGAACCTTCTTTCACTACCTATCTACTTTACCTGCCAAGATTGAGCTGTTTGGATAGGTTTCTTTCTCTTATCTACAACAAAAATTGAAACATGGCATGACCCAGCTTAGGCTGTTGGATCACCCATTCTGAGGTAAGACAGCATCAACCAAATGTGGGTATACTTTCACTACCAAAATATGAGATCTTTGTGTCATCAAAGTAGATCATATTGGCACTTCCCCTGCCAATCATGAAAGATGAAACCTATTGTTATAGGTATCTAACAGTGGCTCCACTTGGGGATGGTTTTTCCTTTGAAAGACCAAGAACAGCAGGTCAAAATGCCTTGGCCATTGACTGCTCCTACCAAAACTTGAAAACTTTCTCTTTGTACTTCAAAACTGGAGGCTGTCACCTCTATGGCACTTCTGGAATATAAAGCTTTTGTCTGCTTATTTACAGTAATCTTTTGAACTGAACTATTTGTATGCTGAAAGAAAATATATACAACTGATTATGTACAGGAGAAAAAGACCATGCTATATGCATAGAAAATAGTCAAAATAATGCTTCAACATCCTGTCATTGACAGGACCTTCATTTAAGTCAGTTTCATCCAGATTTTTTAGGAAGTAGGTGTTGTTTCTTTGGACTGCTTGGATAATAAATGGTCCTCTCCAAAGAGAATCAAATTTCCCATGTTTCCCTTTATCTTCTCTTCTTGAGTCCCACTTGAGGACTTTGTCACCTACGCTGAAATCTTCAGCCTTAGTCCTTCTATCAAAATCCTTTTTTAACTTTTCTTGGAGAATTTGTACTCTGTTATAAACTTGGTCTCTGGTTTGCTGCAACATATTATCTGTTGACCTTTCTTTGCATGCATTGGGCTCAGCTGACTTCTTGAAGAATTTTCATAACCAGGACCCGTAGTGATGAAGGTATTTGGCTTCTATCCATAGACTAACTCATATGGGCTGCACCATGGATTCTTGTTTGTTAGTCTCTTTGCCATAAGGCATTCACAAGTTTCTTATGCCAATTTTTCTTATTTTCTTCCAACACCTTCTTGATGATGTTTATCAGACTTTTATTTGATGATTCAGCTAGGCCATTTCCTTGAGGGTAGCATGCGATGGAATGACCCAAAGTAATATGAAATCTGTGGCAGAAATTCACCATTTTCTTGGATCTAAAAGCATCAGCCTTGTCTGTTATTATCTTGTTGGGACAACCAAATCTAGACAATATGTTGTTCTCCAAAAACTGAATGATTACTGAATCATTTGCCTGTCTACATAGGATGGCCTCAATCCATTTGGTGAAGTAGTCTGTGGCTGTGAGGATCCATCTATGTTGGCCTAAAGATGAGGGATGAATTTCCCCAATGAAATCCAAGCCCCACTGCTGAAAAGGTCTTTCTGTTGCAATAGGCCTCAAAGGGAGTGGTAGTGAATTATTCTTTCCCTCAATATTTGACACTTAATGGCATGAAGTGTTGAAATTCTTTGACATCAGAGAACAAAGTGGGCCAATAGTACCAGCCCTCAAAGTATTTCTATCACATGGACTTCCCATAACAAATTCCACCACAATCACCTGCATGAATTCTTTATGACATTGTCAGCTCATCTTCATTAAGCACAGTTTAATGCAATAACCCTCATGGGGTTTTCCCACAAGCATTGCCCTTATTACACAAGATCTCTGAGGCTTTCATTTTTAAGAACCTACATTTGGTCCTGGACAATCCTGGGGGAGCACACAGGTTTTGCAATATATAACAAATATCAGAATACCATAGAGATTGTTCAAAAGCTACATTGATCTTTGGAGTCGCCAACTCCGGTTCACTGTCCAGTTGGTTGATATCCAAGGCTTGGAAATTTGTTTCAGACATTAATTTAGCCAAACCTTGCCCTTTTATCAATTTTGTAGGTTTTATTTCAATGTCAAATTCTAAGATGTTGGCAATCCATTTTCCTCTTCTGCCCTCCAAGTTCTCTTGAGTGAGTATGTCTTTGACAATGAGACTTGGTACATAAGCTATAACATGGGAGTATAGGGTATAGATTCTAAAGTCTTTTGATGGCTTTGACCAAGGCATATGCTTGCTTTTCCATGATCTGATATTTTAGGGGCGCATCTCTGAGAGCTCTACTAAAGAATGCAATAGGTCTCTCATTTCCTTGGTCATCTTTCTGTAATAGGACAGCAGTGATAGTATGCTGGGAAGCAAAAGAGAAGATGATAAACTCTTTGTCAAATTGAGGATTTGTTAAGACTGGAGTTTGGGTAAGGGCCAACTTTATTCCCTCAAAATATTGATTTTCTTCTACTATCCATTTCACCTTTGAATCCTTTTTCAGCATGTTATTTAGTAATCTGCTTAGTTCTGCCAAATTTGGGATGAATCTCCTGAGGAAGTTGATCTTTCCCAGGAATGCTTGTAATTCTTTGATGTTTCTTGGGTGAGGCATTTGAAAGATGGCATGTATTCTGTCTGGGTCAATCCTAATGCCATCCTTCAAAATAATATGACCTAATAACTTACCTTCTTCCAAACCAAACAGGGATTTCTTGGGATTTAAGGAAATTCCATA
>APFE030931779.1:0-20244 GCA_000404065.3 Pinus taeda | reverse complement strand
AAAGTGACTTTGTCGGGGTACTATACAGGCCTCCTGGCAGTGAAGAAACACCAGAGATGAAACTAAAGGTATGATAGTTTATTTTACTTGTGCATATATATACCCCTCATCCCCAATCGAAACAACTTAGTTTGACTTGACTTGGTATGTGTGTTGCCGATAAAGAGAATGGTAGGGACTACATATTTAACTCAAGCTAAGTGAAGAAGAATTGATAATCGAAGAACTGAATAATACTTCCTGAAGAGTTTGACTCACTTTGCATGAGACAAGGCCCATACAGAGAGTTGGATTTCTACTAGTGTGTCGCAAATGTTGTAGCGGCTACAACCACCCTCCAAAATGTTTCCTATGCTTCGATTTTGGAGCCTTCCTTATAAACCACAACAACTCATCTTGCACTGATCCAGGTACTTGTACTTTGACTGACTTTTAATCTTGGCTTGTGTTTACTCACTTAGTTGATTTAGTGACCCACAAGCTGATCTCCTGACTTGGTTCCACAACAGTTACGGGCCTGCCTCAGAAACTACACAATTCTTGAGGGTAACTGGCCTTGCTATTGGGAATTGTGCAGTATTGACTACCAGTGATCCTTGAGCTCTAGAAATGCACAATCATGGAGAGGAAACCCAACATTGAGCCAAAAAACTGCATAGACCTCACTCTGCATAGAAACCGCGTAGTGCATGAGCCAAAGAGTTGCCCAGTCCTTCCTAGAACTGCACAATATTTCTGGGCAATGCATGGCAGTTTTTATGAAAAAGAAAAAAAACATCCCTAAAAAATAGGGATCTATTTTTAGTAACTCGAAGGAGGCACTTGCGTTATTTTTAGAAACTACCACCAAGTGCCACTTTTTCCTTGATTTTAAGCATGCGTGTCATAAACCCTAACTTGGAAAAATATATTTAATCGATGCTACTAGAGATCTTTTTTACACCCAATCTTGGATCTCTAGCATTTCCAAGGAGATCAAGGAGCCTTCAATGTGAATGTCGTCACTTTTCCAGGTGAGTTTTTTTTTCTTGTCTTTTGCCTCTTTTTCTGTCACTTTTTGTTGTTTAACTTGTTTCTTTGCATGACTGATGATGTTTTAACTTGTTTTAGCTTCTATAAGTGTTGTTTCAATATTTTTATTTCCTTTCCCAAGTGTCACACGAGTTTCGTTGTTTTTGCACTAACATTCATCGTTGTGGTCAATCTCCTCACATGCTTCATTTTCTTTCGATTTAATCAATTGTTACACTTGTTTCACATGCATACATCAAAACTTAGTCAAGTTTGCACTCAACATCACACCATCTTTCAAATATGTCTTTTTTTCAGACTCCCCTTGGGAAGATCTGGGTCCCCTTGCTTGGATCTCACTGTGCATAGCTAGCTCTACACAATATGGAGACTCAATGTCTAGCTTGGCTTCTAGAATTGCATAGAGCCTAGTCTGGGCTAGCTCCAACTGTGCACTGCGCAACTCTAGGAGCTAGTATCCCAACTTGGTCACTGAGACTATGTGATATGTAATCTCTCCTAGGCCTTGGCCCAAACTCAAGTGGACATTACGCAACTCAAGTCATCCAGGTCCTACACTAACTACTGGGACTGCACAATGCGCAGTTCCCACAGTCAGTTAATCACCTCTATCAGTAAAATTGTGTAATCCCTCCCATCATGAGCCCGACTTGCTACTTGATCTTGTCTTGAACTTGTTTTGCTTTTAGATGACATTTTCTTTCCATGAGTGTCCTATCTCCCCCACAGGTATAAAATTTGTTGAGCATCTATCTAGTAGTCACAGTTAACATGGAATCCAAGAGAGTTGCATCAAAGGAAATCATTGAGAGAAGTACTGGGGAAGTTCTTGAGCATATATCAATTGATATACCAATATATGGAGATACTTAGTTTTTCATTGTGAAGGGAACAACAATGAGATGGAAACATATCAAAGATATGTTTGCAGAGGACTTTAAGGCATACTTAGAGGACTGACAGGTTTATCTTAGCATTTAGTGGTTAGGGTTATACAAGGTTGCATGTAGGTACCCCGCCTTCCCATGTGCAGACATCATTAGCTGGATTATCTCACATACATATGAACATAATATGACATTGAGAGGCCAGTGGAGAAGAGGCTTGCCACCTCAAGATTTTTATTTATTTTATTTAATTTTTTTTATTTTAATTTAATTTAATTTTTATTATTTTTATTATTTATTTATTTTCTTATTTATTTATTATTATTTATATTTATTATTATTATTATTTATTTTATTTAATTTTTATTTATTTTTATATTATATAAAATTATTATTATTATTATTATTAGTTATTTTTATTTATTTATTTATTATTATTTTTTTTATTTTTTCCAGAAGATGTATCACTTGCCCCAGTTGGTGAATCGCATGGCCTCACTCTTATATGCCACCCATAGCTATGTGAACGCTAGAGACATTGTCAAGCATTGCAGAAAGAGTCATCAAATTTTAGAGAGACACCCACACATGTTTAGAAGACAAAGTACCTCAGAAAGGCTTGGTAGTTCTTGATCATCTTTGCTTGCAGAATATATGGTCAAGAAAACATAGAAACCTTTCATGAAGGGTGGGTATTCTTATTGGACCAGTTGGTGAATGATGGGAAGCCATTCAACTGGTTAGATCTGTTGGCTCATCAGTTGAAGTCCCATGTGGCTAAGGCTTAGAATCCACCCAAGAATGTGCAATCAAGGTTTTACAAGTCTGCATACTTACTGGATGAAATCCATGCCCAACAGCAGTTCCCTGGCATGAGCTAGACATGGACTCCACAATAGATTTCTGTCAGCATCTATTGCATATTGCTTTCCGACTGGAGCTATCGAGGAGTGATGAAATGGATAATTGACCCTTTTATCATCCTGTTGTACAAGCTTATATTTGAGCAAGATCCACCTTGCATGTCTTGAGAAGCAACAAAGGTGATAGGAAACATTATAGATTGGTATACCTCACCAAGCTGCACCTTCTTTAGAGTGTTTGGTGGAGAGAAGAATTCACATATCTTACCATGGTATGCCATTAACAAATTGATCATGCAAGAAGTTTCATACCACCTTGCTACAGGGTTGTCAGCAGGACTGCATAGGAAGAAGAAAGTGCCATGGACCACTCTTCCTTTTTGAATCAAATTATACGAGATTAAGAGATTGAAAGATGTAGATGCCAAAGCTAAGGACATAGTGAAATTAAAGTTTGGCACCAAGGACTTTAATTTGTATCATGGTCCCTGTAGTATTTGAAAAGACCATTGTACGAGAGTTTATTTTCCATGGATCCACAGGATTTGTCCATTGGCCAGAGGAGGATCACTGGAGGTACTGCTACAATGCTTCCAAACTCCATGAGGTTAGTATAGAAATAACTTGGGAGGGTTCATTGTGGATAGAAGTGGGTTCGGAATCAACAACAACAATAGCAGAAGGTAGCAATCCATTGTAGGACAAGGGAAAGAGGAAGGTTGATGAGAATCCATAGGAGAGAAAAACTACAAAATGAAGGAAAATCTTTTCCTAGAGAAGGAATCTTTGGAAACGGAAGCAAAGAGGGAGAAATAGATGAAGAGGGTAGAGAAAAGGAAGAGAGAAAATCATAGGTTGTAGGAAGCAGAAATGAAGTTACAGGAGACGAAGAAGAAGTTGAAGGAATAACAAGAGTTGATGTAGAGAGAAACATAAGAGAGCTAGAACTAGGAAGAAGAACAAAGGCATGACGCAATGATAGAGAAAACAACACCGATACAGGTTGATGATATAGAATAGACAACATTTAAGGAAGTGGGTGAATAGATGTAAGATTGGGAGCTTGCTCAAAATATTGAGCAATCTATTGAAGCGACGGACTTGGATTTGGAAAAAGAGTCACAACATGAAGACACTGACTTGATGCCAAAATCACCACATGTCATCCTTCAGTCTCCACCACCTCAAGTATCAGAACTAGCCCCGAGTGCACAAGGAGATGTTGTTCTTCTTGATGATGATCCAATCATAGATCTGTACAATATATCATTCTATGAGTTGCAGAATAAGATTGTACAGGCATGGAGGAATCACTTTCCAGATGATCACACATCACCTACATTCATCAAGGAAAGGGTGATAGTGTCAGACACTAAGAAGCATCCAACTTCCATTTCCCAAGCCATCTTGGCCTATACAGAAGCAACAAGCTCAAATGTTCAATATCTGACAGTCGAGAATGAACAACTGACAGAGAAATTCCAGTCTACTAGGCAAGAGGTAAAACAACTCTGAGCATCAACGCATAATGTAGTTTCTACATTGGGGGAGATGAAGACAACGATACTTGCTAAGGTATCAACACTTTGTGATACCATGCAGAAGCTCTATGACAGATTTGTCACCATGCATAAAGTTGTTTTCCGTGTGCATGACCTACAATAGTGGAGAAAAGAGCTTGTTCAAACTCTCAAGAACATACATGTTGTTGTTACCAATGTATAAGAGTGGAAAATGCAGTACAAAGGGGATCTGCTTGACTTAGAAAAGAGCATGAAGCTATAGGAAGAGATGGAGAAAGCGAAGGTCTGGATGTTGATCTAGAACAACAAGAAACTTGCCTCATTCATCGGTAGTATATAGGCCTCATATGTGCAGTTGAATAATAATTTATATGTCATGGTGAGAAATCACAAGATCCCATCAATCAGTTCCCTCACCGATGCTAAACCCAAGAACTATGTCCAGCTAGAGATAGATGAGTACTTGTACCAGCTAAGATGAGAGGCAATTAGAGAAGACTTGGAGTTGAATACACACAACATGCAGAAGTACATCGATGGTCATGTCAAATTCAAGACCATGCTTCTCATGCTTAAGAATGATTTGGGTACAGGTTCAAAGACCATATTCCTAGATTCCATGGAGGCTAGAGTCTGCTTCGAGAAAGTCACCATCAAACAGTTTGGGGACACCATCACACTCTACCAAGCTTGGAACCGATATGTGACCGAGAAGTATCCAATGGAGGTTGTTGAGTTGGACTTTCTGCAAGCTCTAGAATCATAATGTGTTGTCTTGTTAGGCTGTCTCTATCTTATTTTGTCTTAAATGGGTCCATGTGGAAAATGTAATATTATTTTTAAATATGTTTTAAGTGAAATTCCAAGTGTCAATATTGGATATAAAAAGTCATCATCTAATGCAATGTGTCATTTAGTAAATAAGTTGATGAGTCATCAGGGAAGTCAAAGAGTCCCAAAGGGGAATGTCAAGGGTCACCCAACCCTTTGTTATAAATAGAACCTCATAACTCATAGAACATGATTTTGGGAGCTAATAGTTTGGCTAGGTTTAGGCTTAGGGAAGGCTTGTGAGTATTGTGAAGAGCCTTGGCCTCTCCATATCGTAGAGCGAGTATCCTTCTTTGGAGGATAAGGTGTTATTGATTGTAATGTTCCACTATTGGGGCTAGTGGTCATCAATGGTGTATGCATGGATGGAAATTTCACTTACATTAATAATATCAGAGACATCACGATTTCATGCATATGTTATTAATATAGTAGGACTATTATTTTTGTATTGGAAATGTATGTTATTTAACTTACGCATATGCTTATGAACTACTTTGTATGCATTTGTATGAATCCTATTGAATGTGTGTTGTTGGATTAACTCATCACTTTAACTTGTGGACTATTCTTCATTTTAGCTTGTGATGTCATTCCGCTTGTGTGTTCCTTTCAAACACATACTATTACAGGCTTCTAAGAGGTGCACTTCCTTTTCCCCTCCATGTTTTATAACCTTCATGCATCACACTTGACTCTCCGTAGGGTCACACACTTTCTCTCTCCCAATGTTATCATACTTTCCTCTGTGCGCTACCGTGGTTAAGGCATTACACTAACACGCATTGTTGGGACTCCTACTCCAAAAAATGTGAGGTCTAGTTGGTACTTCATATCGGGGAGATCCTTGGAATGTTGGCGGGTCCAATACCATCAACAGGACCCCATCTAATATAGGGATTTTGTTTTTATTGAATATTTAAAGGGCACTAAGGAGTTCTTCCTAAATGATTCCAACCATAAGTTGCCTACTTCCATCCTGATCAATGGAGTGAGGAAAGAGAATATTTTTTTTTTAAACAACATCTATGGTAGCTATAGAATCTTCCTTGAATACGGTATGAAAAGGATGTACCCAATTTTCATCTAAGTGAGAGAAAGTGGTATCTCTAGTCCCATTGATCCTATTAATTATTCAAATAGTGTTCATTGACTTATTTTTATTTACATACTAGTGGAACAACTTTATGTTTTCATCTCTCACTTGTTTCCAAAGGATGGACTCTTCATTCTTCCTTCCTTTTCATTTTCTAAGACATTTTTCCTCATTTTTTTCCTTTAAGGATTTCATTTCATCCATTTACTATTCATATAAATTTATATTGGAAATGAGAATTTTGAAGTGTGCATTTCCAAAACTATGATCTATTAGAGTAGGGCTCATATGTATTTATTCATAGAGACTCCTTGTCCAAGTCACCAGAAAAAAAGTGAGGTATTAAGGTTATCCAAAATGGATCAGTAATTTGTTAAGGATAGGGAGTTATTTTTCCAATAAGAGATAAAAGCTCCTAGATTTCCTTGTGCATCAATAAAAAGGAATTCCCAACCTGAGAGAGAGGAAGAGAGGACTCTTATGGATTTATTTCCTTCCAACATTATTTCTTACAGGAACAAAAATAAGCCATAAGTAACCTACTTTCATCTTGATCAATGAAGTGGGGAAGAGACTAGAAACTTTTAAAACAACATCTACGGAAAATTTGGAATTTGCCTTGAAGAGTGTATGAAAGTGATGTATCCATTCTTTATCAAAATTAGAGAAAGAGGTATATCTAGTCCCATTCATCCTATCAATGTCCCAAATAGTGTCATTGACTTCTGGTTATTTGCATACTAGTGAAAAAACTTTATATTTTCATCTCCCACTTGTTAGGCTCAAGTCTTCATTCTCCCTTCCTTTTCCCTAACTAAGAGAAATTCCATCCATTTCTCCTCCAAGGATTTCATTTCGTTCTTTTACTATTCAATTAGAAACCTCTATCCCTCATAATGATAATAGTGATTCATATTTGTCTCCCATGTGATTTCAACCATGAGTTTCCTACTTTCATCCCGATCGTTGAAGTGAGGAAGGAGATTGGAAACTCTTAAAACAAAGTCTATGGTAGCTCTGGAATATTCCTTGAAGAGGGTATGAGAGTAATGTATGTATTCTTCAGCCATATTATAGAAAGAGGTAACTCTAGTCCCATTCATCCCATCAATGCCCCAAATAGTGTTCATTGACTTCTTGTTATTTGCATATTGGTTGGAAGACATTTTGTTTCCATCTCCCACCTGTCACCAAATGACTCAACTCTTCATTCTCCCTTCATTTTCCTTGCCTAAGACAATTTTACTCCTTTTCTCCTCCAAGGATTTCATTTCATCCTTTTACAATTTAGTGAGAATTCATTATCCCTCATCATGATAATAAAGGTTCAACTTTTCCCCCAAGTGCTGTAGTGTCCTATCGTCTTTTTTTTTTTCTCTCTTTGTACCAAGATATAGAAACAGACTCTACTCTTTAATATTAGACTAAAATTGCATGGTGCGGATCCTTGGGAGGAAAGGTCAAAGGATTTCCAACACTCCTTTAAAGAATCAATAAAATAAATTACTTATAGCCATACTGGGTTGATCTTGAAGGGATTGGGATTTTATCCAAGAAGGGTGTTATTTTTAGTATAATAGGACTACGACTTGAGTATCATAAATCTATATAATCTCTTAGCTACCCTCATCTTGCTAGTTCACATGTTCCTCCAAATGGGGGAGAGTTTGGTTTGTTTTGTATGAAGAATATGTACTACCTCCAATTTGGAGATGAAGAAATCCACTAAAGGGTACAATTAGGATATCAAAAACTAGACCTAAACAAACCCAAATTGTAAAAGATAATTTTGAAGAGTGATCTCTCATACCTATTATATATTAGAATGGGGATTGTAGATATTGATTCAAAGAAACTCTTTTTCCAAGTCATGAAAAAAAAGTGAGTTATTGAGGCAAGCCAGAATGGATGAGGAATTTCTTAAGGATATGGTTTCTTTTTCTAATAAATGATACGGACCCTTGACCTTCCTTGTGCATCAGTAGCCAGGAACTCCTAAATTGACAAAAAATGCGAGATTAGTTTTATGAATTTCTCTCCTTCCAACATTTTTATGAACCATGTGCCTTAAAATTGATACATAGTTAACGATTATAGTTTTATTTGAGGTTCTACTTAGATGAGGAATCAAATTTTGCATTCAACGAGTGTTTCTTCTCAAAAGGTTTTCGTCAATAATGTGAAGGCATAACCTCAGACGAAAGGGACCTTGGAATAAATGGTGAATGTTCATATTAGTTTCCTCCAAGTGTGGACCCTGGAAGGGCGATCTCAAAAGAAACTCCTTGGACATTTCTCTGAGAGGATCATTGAGATTTGTAGCCAGATAGTATAGGAGGCAGAACAGGGATGTGATTGGCTGATAGTAGAACCCAAGTCCACGCAATCTCAATAGAGCCTCTCTAGATAGTGAAAAAATGCATCCAAAAGGTGAGCTCCCAAGATGATTGGACATCAGAAGGACATGGAAATTCAACACAATAGTGAGATGAGCAATGATTGATGGAGTTTGCAGTAAGAGGTCCCCACGTGACAACTCATACCGAGAGGACTTCCTCAGAAGAATTGAAAATAGGTGCAAAGGTGAATCTTTGGTATGACTTAGAGCATGATTAGAGTGGAAAAGGTGGAAAGTGTCAATTGGTGAACAATGGACCCATATGTAAGAGCTCACCCCAGAAATCCATCCTCGGAAGAACCATAGGAAGGCATAGTTTGTAAGTGTTGGGCAACATGGTGGAAGACATGTGACCAATGAATTTTATGTAACAAGTTTGAACCCGATAGTTTTTATGTTAAAAATTTAACAAAGAAATTTGTTAAAAAACCAAGACCTGGGACGCCTCTACCTCCATACTCTTGATGACACTTGGTGTGATTTTATTGGCTTGTAAAAATAGCACGAAATCCATGGGACTAATGATTTTAGCACAAGGGTGAAACATGGCATGAGTTTTCAACACTTTTAGGTGGCCAAGTGGGCAAACTATGGGTGATACATGCCACCAATCAGAAGGAACCATGTGGCAATGATGATGTGACCATGATGTCATATGGACACACCATCCTAGAAGTGATACCTCGAAAGGTTTAAAAGGTTCATAGGCGAAGGCATCTGGGGTGAGTCAATGTCCATACAACGTGGCACAGGTCCCACTAGGACACATCATCCCCATTAGGGTAATTTTGAGGTGTAAAATGAGCCTTCTAAGGAAATTATAAAATAATAGTGGAAATAATAAAATAAGATTATATTACATCGTCAAAATTCAGAGAAAAGAAAGAAAAAAAATAATTTTTCATCTTGTATTTTCAGCTTACCTCCCTATGGGTTTACTTAAATTTTGAGTGGAAATACTCGTTGGATGCAAAATTTGATTCCTCATCTAAGTAGAACCCATGTTGCATACTTTTGATGGACCCTTCTACACAAAAAATGAGGAATACATGAAAAGTGTGATTGCAATCACGTTTTATCATGTATTTCTCATTTTTTGTGTAGCAAGTCCATCAAAAGTATGAAACATGGGTACTCCTTGGATGAGGAAATTAATTTTGCATCCAACGAGTACTCCCACTTGAAATTTGAGTAAAATCTTAGGGAGATAAGTTGAAAATACGAGTTGAAAAAGTAGTTTCAATATTTTATTATTTTTTAATCTTTTTATTTTTTTACTCCAAAAATGGTGAATCATCCCCCATGGTTGACATTATCATCTTGAATCTTATTGTTTCTTATAAATTTTATTTTGGTTGTACACTTTTCTTAGGAGGCCCATTTTAGACCACAAAATTCCTCTAATGAGAGACATTGTCTTAGAAGGAAATAAAAAGGGTGCATGGAAGGTAGTTTTGCGCTGACTTAGCACTGGGACACTATGACATATATAGTTAGAGCTAGAAACCAGTAATGAAGGCACAAGTAGAAAACATAGTCCATCCAGGACACATAATCCTGGAGCACAGTCCCCGGAGGAATTTTCAAAGGTGTGTTAGGAAATAAAGGCTGAAGGCTAAAGCTTAAAGCACCAAGACACGATTTGTGCAGGCATTTAGACCATGGGCACGAAAGCTTACAAAAGTGATTAATCCTTCAGGGCTATATCCCAATGGGCCCATCAGGGTTATGTTTGGCAATGTTAAAAGCACATTGGGTTTATATTCAATGTTTAATATGAATGAGACGGAAACATGTTGGAATTTGGCGCTATATGCCAGATTAAGTGGAGGAATAAAGATTTAAATCAAAAGCATGAATGATCTGGCAGTAAAAAATGGTGGAATGGATGGATTTAGAGGTAGATTTGGCACATTGGCTAAATTTGGAGTTATCCAAATTGAGAAAAGCTCCGCTAAAAATTGATATTTTTCCATAATTATAAAAATTGACAGTTTAACTCAGGTTTGCTTGCAGAGAGGGGGAAAGAGTTAGAAGACTTCAAGAAAAGATTAAGAATACTTAATAGAAGTAGGACAAAATTAAAAATAAGAGTTTATTCATGATAAAGAGCTAAAGATAACTAAAGTTTTAATTCCAAAAATATCAGTCCAAATTCCTTTATAAGTATATTTGAGGAACCAAGAAGTGGGTTGTTGGTGCAATGAGATGCATAATGTTAGATTGCATCAAGGGTGAATTAGAGCTCAATTTTTGTATCTGAAAGGTGTTTGAGAAGATAGAGAAATTTTTTGTGAAAGGTGTTTTGGTGTATTCAACAAAGATGCTTTTATGGTGAAAATTAGTAATTTCTAAGGATTGATGTTGTTGGTATGTATGGTGGTTTGATCAATGATTAGAGATTGTTGAAGGTGATTTTATGGTGTTTTTGGTGAATGGTTGAGGTGATCAATTTATTTGTTTATGGAAGGAAGTTGCCTTCATGATTTGAGTTTGAAAATGGTGAAAGATGAATCAGGGAGGTCAAGCAAGTGTTAGCTTGCAGAACAGGGGCAACAGTCCCTTTTAGTAGTGGCTAATAAACGATTAGAGGAAGCATTAGTACTTTCCAGTGGTAGATGATAAACGAGTAGGGGAAGTAGTCCCTTTCAGTGGTAGCTGGTAAACGAGTAGAGATAGAAGTTCCTTTCAGTAATAGCGGGTAAACATACAAGTGGAATCTTTTGGGGCAGTGATGTAATAGAAAGTTGTAGCTTGTGTTTTCCAAAGTAATAAAAACAAAATTTATGTCTTATAAATGCTTCACAAGTGTATGAAAATTATTATGATGTTATGTTTTACATGATTTATCTATGATGATGATTACATGAGTGGGTACTAAAGTGATTGAAAAGTGTAATTTTTTAAGAGTTGTGTAAATTGGTCACAGTACGAATTCACCCCCTCTCAATAGTGTCTTGTTTCCATTTTTTCTAATTGTTGGTATCAGAGCCACCATTTTCCTTCAGGATCAATTTAATAGTTGGAAGGAAGATCAGGGATCATGGAGAACCAAGACTGGATTATCTCATAAGGAGTCTCATTTTTGAATGGGTCAAATTATACAACTTAGAACTAAGAATGAGAGTCTACTTGCAAGCTCTTGATTTATATATATGGTTATCCATGGATAATGGATTAAAATAAAACGAGTTTAATGAGCAAGCCAAGGAGGAAATCCTCAGAGGATTATCCAAGTTAGATCTCAAGAAAGTAATATGTTATGAGACTGCCAAAGAGATATGGGATAAATTGAAAACCATCTATGAGAAAGACACTATAGTTGTTGATTATTTCAAGAGTATTTCCATGGAGAATGGATCAAATAATGGCCATCCTATTAATCATCACCTAGAGGTTTTATAGGAGATGTAATCTACAAGTTTTTGTTCTATTGTTATTTTAGAAAAATAGGTCACTTATCTTCAATCTACTCAATTTCAAGTTCTGATGAAAGAGATAGTTTCTCATCTAGTAGTAATGAAGAAGGAAATACCTTAATAGAAATAGCAGATCGAGACAATCCTCAAGAAGATAATGGGTGTTCACATGGTATCAAAGAAGACAAAATATCTCATGTTTCTTTAGAAGAAACCTTAGACTCAACAAGGGAACAATATGTGAGTGAAATAGATGCTAGTTGTGAATCTAGTAGTTCCTCTATTGAGTTGGAAATCTTGAAGAAAATATTTATTTAAGAAAGAAACTCATATCAACTTTTTAGGAGATCAAGAAGCTTGAAACCTAAAATCAAAAACTGGAAGTTGATATCATTATATTAAAAGAGTAGTCATTGAATTATCATAAGCATGTAAAGAGTTCTGAAACTTTGGATGAAATTCAAGGTAGACAAATCCCCCCTCAAGATAAGGCAAGTTTGATTTGTGAAAGTGATTTAGAAGTAGCTCCGAATTTAAAAAATATCATCAATTTTGTAACGTAACAACAAGAAGAAAAACATACTTCTAGAAATGAATACAAAGTTAAAGAGCCCCACATATTTTTGTTTTGGTAATGAAAGGCACTTTGCCTCCAAGTTTCCAAAGAAGAAAAATAAGTTGCAGCAACATAGATGGAACGATCTATTTTAGAAATGGCCACAAGTTTCCCAAAGAAATTTGAAAAACCATGCACAAAGAACCTTTTCCCCTCAAAGGAAAAAATGTCAGAAACCCGAAAGTACCAAGAGAATGATATCAGTTGAAGAAATTGGATGAGTAGAAGCTTTAGTAAGAAAATTCCTTTTCCCCTTTTCAAATTGATGATGAGTGCTACAGGTGTGGAAATTGTGGGAACAAAGTATTATATGTAAACTTGGAAATAATTCATCTCCTTTCCAGAACAACTCAAAACAAAGGTATGGATCATGTTGATAGCTAGTAAGGACAACTATGTAGGAGTTATTATAGCAATAATAAGAGAGGCAGGTCGAATGGTGCAAGAAGGCAACAAAGATGAGTGTTTGGATTTTAAGATTATCAGGAAATAATTAACATATCAGAGCTTGAAATTATTATGGTCGATCTCTCTTATATAAGTTGCAATAGAAAAAGACTTAAATTAGATAAAAGAAGCAACAATAATCTAGATAGTTCTTCAACACAATAAAATTAGAAATCAAACACGCAATGAGAAAGAAGAACAACAATTAATTTGCAGGTTGGATTTAATTAGTTCTAATAAGAGGAATGACCAGTGGTTTGTATGCTCAAATTATGGAACGAATTCGCTCAATTAGGAAAGAGTACCTTATTAGCACAAGTTATCAGCTCATGGTGTTGACCATGTAAAAATCAACATACCCAGGTGTGTAAGGAAAAGGGGAATAATCTACTCAGGGGGAGTAGATCCTTTGTTCCTCTTCATTGAAAAGAATAGGTTGGATTCAAGAGAAGCTAGAAAGGATAGATGTAAGGACAAGAAAGGAACATGCCAAGTAATGTATCTGAAGGTTAAGGGAAGTATGCCCCTTTTATTTTTCTTTAGTAAAAAAAAAATTAGGTTGGAAGAGAAGGTGTAATTTTTCTTTTTCAAAGTGTTGTCAGAATAATTATCACTGAAGATATTTTGTAGGGGTGGAGGATTTGGATCTAGATCAGGATCTGGTTTTGGATTAGGATCAGGATCTGGATTAGGATCAGGATCTAGATCTGGATCTAGATTAGGTTATGGTTCAGAATCAGGATCTGGATCTGGATTAATAATGAAGGACCACCTGAAGGTGAAGGGTTGAAGGGTTGAAGGATGTTGGAGGGGTTAGGACAATCCGAAGGATGTTGGGGGGTTTAGGACAATCCGAAGGATGTTGGCGGGGTTAGGACAATCCAAGGATGTTGGAGGGTTGAAGGATGTTGGAGATAAAGTGTTGTGGTTGATTGCAAAGGACTTAAGTAGTATTTTATTAGTCGACTTATGTTGTTTCCAAATCCGATTTTCAATCAGAGTATAGATGGTGATGAAAATATAGAAATGATGATTTGTTTAATGTCAAAGTTTCCTTATCTAGTGCAAGCATGTTTACAGATTCCTAATGCCAAGAGGGAGCATAACAATAGGGGGAGTATACTCAAGTTAAAATTTAGGTATCAGATTACTCAATTAAAAATTGGTATCATCAATTGGTATCAGTGTTTTTCTTCTTAAGGATAAGTATGGAAGATATAGGTTGATGGTGGTGTTGTTGAAAATTAATGTTGTTTGAGTGATCAGAGTTTAAGTTGCAGATATGATGAATGGCATGATTGTTATGATGCTTCCAGAAAATTACATAGTAATTGGTATCAGACATAATATTTGTGTTGAAAAGAGCATGGTCATAAGGGGAGAATATTCAATTAACAAATGCTCAACAACTAGTATCAGTGGTATCAATTAAGAAATTGGTATCATTGGTCTCCAAGGTATTAAAAATTGGTATTAACTTCCATTATATTTTTTTGGTAGTATGGTATTAGCATTAGGATATTGTTGGTCCAAGTGTGTTTGAGAGATTCCTAATTTATATGATGTTAATATTTGTGTTGAGCTAAATTTATATGGTGAGTTTTTTTCCATTAGAATTCTATCAAGTAATGTACATGTTGAGTTGTTGGTCTAGGCATGCATTGGTGAGAGTCCCTCTATGATTATCATATAAGCACTTTTACATGGTGTACATTATTTTTTATTAGTTGACAAGTTGATGGTGTCAGCCATGCATAGGATAGATTGTTGTTGTTGCTAGAGGTCAAGGGTATGAGTCCACAAAAGATAAGAACATGTATGGAGGTAAGCCTAGTTGAGACTTAGACCACTAGGCATGATTTGTTTATTATGGTTTAGTTGGACGTGTATGAGTTGCTTTAGCAAGAGATCCATATTGACTACTTGAGGAAGATATTGGGATTGATTTATGACTCTCCTTTCAACTCAATCTTATCCAAAGGATAGGAAGGAAGTTGCTTAGAGATACCTATGAAGAAGTAGTTGACAAGTCCACGGGATTAGCAAGATAAGGGGAGATTGTTTATCGAAGGAGAAATTTTAGTTTTTTTTCCATTGATGTCAAAGGGGGACAAGTACACCAAATAATGATCATAACTCTAAGGGGGAGAAGTACATAGAAATAAGGGATGTGTAGAAATTAATGTGTATATTCATAATTGCTCATGAAATTTACTAAATCACAAGGCTAGAAGATACTGTACTATTCTGCGAAAGTTAATTCACCATCTAGAACACAAATCATAGGCATGAAAAAGGAAACATCACACATGCACAAATATTTATCTAGGGGAAAGAAACTACTCAAAACCCCTTACTATATATATTTCATTAATCAGAATATACATGAAATACATATGCTTTCTCAAGCTTGAGCACACCCTACAAGTGCATATTCTATCCCTCTGCTTGGTTGACTGAATTTGGCCAACACTTAACCAATTTTGAAGCCCTACAAGATCTTATTTCCTTGTGTTGTTCTTGTGGGAAATTTGTCTGTATTATTTAGGAATTTTCCACTATTTAATTTCACAATTCCTCTAGGTCCCTCCTTTGATTGTATGCACCACCTGTACACATGGGAATATGCTACAACTGATAGTACATTGCCTTGGAATCTACATATCAACTGGGTAGCTCAAATTATCTGCATGAAAAAATTATTTTTGGCTAATTTATTAGTTAACTGGTTGATCACTAAGTGTGGCTGAAGTTCTAATTCCACAACTTGACATCCACTAATTATTCTGACAGTTAGAACTAGTTTAACTGACAATAACTCAAATTAATTGAAATATATTGCTACAAATTCGCAATCAATCATACTGAACTAAACTCAAGCTTCCCAAAATCGAATTAACTAATTTAAATAAGTGACAAGTTCCATGTAACCCTAGTTAAATACCCCCAATATTTCTGTTGAAATAGAAATTTGAATTTTCTCTAGTTTGACCAAGGAAAAGTCAAACTGAGATTTTCTTGTTGCATTTTCAACACTTCATCTAAGTAAGAAAGGGATTATCAACCACCCCTATCCTGCACTTGTGGAACTCAAACTTCCCTCTTAACAAGTCCTTCGTCAAAATATCAACATATTGTTCCTTTGTTGGAATGTACTGCAACAACATTATCAGCCTCTGCACAAAATCTCGTAAATGGTGATATCAGATATAAATATTCTTGGATCGAATGGGAAAAAAATATTTTCATAGAGTTTGATGCAACTCTGGTTATCACAGTAAATGAGAGTTGGACCCATCATCTGACCAATAAATACAACAAGTATCTTTCTCATCCATATTGCCTCATATGGTTCTTGACTTGCAGTGATGTATTTTGTTTGTTCCGAGCTGAGTGCCACAGATATTTTCTTCCTATTGTACCAAGAAAATACTATAGAACCAACACTAAAAATTCCGCTTGATGTACTCTTTTGTTCTGATGGACTTCTTGCACAATCTGCATCTATGAAGCCACCTATCTTCACTACCTTTGTCCATTTATACCATAATCCAAACTGGGTAGTGCTTTTGCGATAACGTAGAACATGCTTAGCTTCCCTCCAAAACAATTTGGTTGGCCTAACCATAGCTTGAATCAACTGGTTGACTGCAAAGCATATATCTGGTCATGTGTTCACAATATAATGAGTGAACCCACCAACCGTCGGTAAAGAGTTGCATCCACTTCCTCACTTGAAGTGGCATCCTCCTTCATCTAATTGGCCACTAGAGGATTCTCCATGGGTTTACACCTATCCATGCAAAACTTCTAAACTATCTCATTATCATACTTTCCCCAAGAGACAAACAGTTCCCCATAACCTTTCCATACTTCCAATCTGAGAAAGTAATGCACGAGGCCCATCTACTTCATCTCAAACTCTCTTGCAATGTCCTCCTTACAAGATATGATCAGTTGCGCATCACCAGTCAAAATCAAGTCATCAACATATAAAACAATAACAAAAAATTTACCTTCTAACAAAATATGATAGAGGTTTGCATCTACTTCACTTTTGGAGAATCCAAAACTGGTGAGACAGTTATTGATCCTAGTGTACCAAGCATGGGGTGCTTGCTTGAGACCATACAATGCTCACTTGAGTCTGCAAACATGAGACTCTCGGTAACAAATCTTCATTGAGGAATGTTGTTTTCACATCCATCTAGTGGATCTTTCACCCCATCTGTGTAGCTAAAGAAAGGATTGATTTTATGGATGAGTACCTTGCTACAAGAGAAAAGGCCTCATCATAGTCAATCCCCTCAACCTAAGAGTACCTCTTGGCCACAAATTTGGCCTTTTACTTTTCTATGCTTTCATCTAACGCATGCTTCAGCTTGAAGATCCATCTTGAACCCACGACTGATTTGTTTGCTGGTCTTGGGACCACTTCCCAAACACTATTCTTCACAATGGATTTGTACTCCTCCACCATTGCATCAACCAATATAGTTTTCTATATTGCTTATTTGAAATAAGATGGCTTAGTCTCTACTAGCTCAGTCTAAAGCCATTTAGCTTGTGTACTGATCTAGTGACCTTCTCTGCCTACGTTGATTTGAAGGAGCACCCACATTCTCGCTCACATCCTGCACAAGTCTCTCTGCTTCTCTGGTCCTTTTCCTGCCTTCTCTGGATGGTTCTCCTTGAGTGGTTGTCTCTTCTCTCTGCTCCTCAACTTATGGCTGCTCCTTTGGAGCTAAAAGCTCCTCCTTTGGTGGGATTTGAAGCTCCCTCTCAAGAGAGCACCGCATGGCTTTGTCTTCATCAAATTTTACATCCCTATGCATATATGTCATTCTGAGGGATGGAAAATATACATGGTAGTTGTGGGGATTTTCTTTGTAACCCACAAATACCCTCAATTTTGTTGTTGGCTCTAGCTTCTTCCTTGATTCTTTGGAGACATGACAGTAAATAGAGGCCAAAAATCCTGAAGTAAGACACATTCAATTTCATCATCAAGAAAGCTTCCTCCAGTGTAATCATGTAAGAATCCTATGAGGAATCTTTTTCTGCAATTAGAATGTTGTGTTGCATGATTTAGCCCACAAGTACAAAGGTAGGCTTTGGTCATGCAACATCACCTGTGTTTCTCCCACAATGTTGCAGTTCTTCCTCTTAGCCAACCCATTTTGCTGTGGATTGTGGGGTGTTGTCAAATCTCATCGAATGCCTTCTTTTGCATTGAAATTTTTAAAATCACTCAACACGTAATCACCTCCATTATCACTCTTGAGATCCTTCACCTTCTTACCCGCTTATTTCTCCACCATTGCCTTGAACTTTAAGAACTTTGAGAAAGTGGAGCATAACATCATAACACCATAAGAGTATGTGTGTGTATACTTGAGTAGAAAAGTAAGTAGGTAAATATATTATTGATAAAATATGAAATGGTAGTTACAATTCTTTGTGGCAGTGTGCTTATATAGGCATTGACTAGCCACGAAGGTAGAAGGTCACATATTTTGAACAATGCCCCTTCATAACTAATGGGACATTAGTTAATCTAATTAATTGATTATTATTATTAAAGCTTATTAATTATTATTATTAATATTTAATGCTTATTTATTACTTGATGTTTGTTATGAATATTTTATTCATAATATTTCCACGCCCTTTAGAGATGCTTTGTCCTCAAAGCACAACCATAAGAGTTTTCTCTAGTTGAACATTGTTGCTATGGAATGGAATCCTTTCATTGAGTGGTGCAATATTTATGAGTAATTGTACCTTTCTTGGAGCTAGGAGTGTTAACACCATTTAATTTATAATGTCATACTTTCCAGTTAATCTCCATGAATTATTCTTAAAATTTTGTAGTATAGATCCCTAGTTGTATTAACTATTTTGCACCTAGAACTACATACATTTATTTGAGTGGTAGGGAAAATAGATATATTTGTAGCTACAACTCTTTTATTTGGATTGAAACTTTATGGCATTCTAATATTTCCTTGAATTTTTTCCCAGTGGTGATAAACAGGGTTAGTTCCTTGATTGGGCATATACAAAGATCAAATTGTTTAGCAATATCGATGATTATACAATTATGAGTACTGTCATAATCTATAAGTATATTGACATTTCTTCCTTTTATGAGTCCCTTGAGCTTTAGGGCTTTAGGACATAATCTCCTCCTCATGCTTGTTTTTGGGGTAGTAAGCTTAATGTTCCTTCTTTGAGATTGGTTTATCTTCTTTCGAATATGTGGTGAAACATATTTTGCAATTTCTTGTTGTTCATGATTTCTGGGAAAGTTACTATTTTCATCATGGTTTTTCCAGTCGCATGAGATTGCAGCTAATGATGGTTCCTTAGAATTTGAATCTTCATTGTGTGTGACAACAATTCATTCATCACATTCTTGTACTTTAACTTGCTCACCGTCTACTATTTTATAGTAGCGCATGGACGGGCCTTCACATTTATGTCATGGCATCTAGTTTTCTCCACAATTGCAATTTTTTTTTTTGACTCATTACTTAAAGTGGATGATTCCTTCTTGACTTCATAGGTATATAAATTTTTGTTAAGGAATTTGTGTCTTGATTTCCATTTGTCCCCACAATACCTACATTTGTTAGTTTATTTTTTTCCCAAGTGTTGTTGTTGGTCTTCATATTCCTTGAATCATGACATTATGAGCTTATGCTTTCTCTAAATAATTATTGCTGCATGTCTAGCTTCTTCAATGGATTTGGGTTTATATAGTTTTAATTCTTCTCGAATATATTATTTAAGGCCACATCGATACATTTTTAATATTTCTTCGTCTGAGAATCCCCTTTTCCTTATAGCTAATACTTCTCACTCGTGGGTGTATTCTCTTACCGATCCTTTTTGTTTGAGTTGAACAAATTTTTAGTAAACATCCTCTTCTTCTTCATGATGGAACCTTTTCATAAGGGCATTTTTAAAGTTTTCCCGATTGAATGAACACGCTGCACATATTTTGTACCACCATAAGAACCAATCATATGCTTCAACTTCTAGGTTGTCGGATGTGGGCATGACCTTCTCTTGTTCACCTATTGGTGGGTTTGTTTTGAAAAATGGCATCCATTTTATTTATCCATAC
>APFE030931776.1:4643-30198 GCA_000404065.3 Pinus taeda | reverse complement strand
AATAAATAGGCCTTCGAGCCTCATTGTAACACAGTTCAGAATAGTTCAGAGGCATGTAGCCGCACATCTCTTCTCAGAGATAAGCTACCATCGCCCTAGCTGGTTTATTTCCAATTCTTGTTGTAAGCATATTTCAGTGTTTTCCATTAATGAAATGAAGCATTATTTCCGTTGCATCTTTGTGTATATGGTTATCTCTGTATTTTATTGCGTTCCTGCTTAAATCTGGATCACTGACTTATGTCCATAGAATATTGTCATGTCATCGAGGTAGATCACTACGCTCTGTCTAATGAGCCCACATAAAGCGATTTCCATCGCTGAAATGCATTGCCTGTGTTTACCAACCCAAACAACATTTTACGAAAAGCGAATGTACCCCACTTGGTACATACTGTTGTTTTCAGTCTGTCAGGCTCTGCTACCAGAACTTGATTGTATCCTGAGAAACTATCTAGCAAAGAGAACATCTCTACTCCAGATATTGTCTATAATATGTGCTCCATAGATAGCACTGGGTAGTTATATTTGTCCAAGGCATGGTTAAGGTTTCAAAAATCAACGCACAGGCGGATCTCCCTGAACTTCTTTCTGATAGCGACCAAATTTGGAACACATGTGGAATGACAAACCTTGTAAATGATCTAAGCATGTAACAGCTTAGTCAATTCTTTCTGTATGAGAGGCTCAAGTGATGGATGTACCTTCCTTAGCTTCTGTTGAAAAGACTTGGCCCCTTCTTTCATTGGAATGACGTGTTGGATTATTCGCGTGTCATATGTTTTCAAGTCATCGTAGGTCCACGCGAACATATCATGGTACTGTCTAAAAAAATGAATAAAATCTTGCCGCTCTTCTGGTGTGCAACATGTACTGAGATTTGTGAACTTCGAATCTTTGTATGTTCCTAGTTTGATATGTTCACACAACATTGTGGAACTGTGGTTTTTGGCATTGTCTGGCCCCTGAAAGTGGTTATGCAAGCCATACAGCTTCTCAAGTGATACCACACCCTTAGGGATGAGGTTTCCTTTACTATCATCTGTTTTTCTCTGCATAGACTACTCGTGCTCGACTTCATCTATCAAATCATCCTTGAAGACGTTAGTGTTGGCCATGAAATGCAGTATCTATTGATCATCATCAAAAACATGTAAATTAGTGATGTTATCAGGGATATATGGCTTATACAAAATTTCAGCAGAAAATCTATCCCTAAGCAGTGTCATCCTAGCAACTGCATTTACCAAGGCATTTGCAGCTGCATTATGCATTTTTGGTACATAAATAATATTGGAGGCTTGGAAGTTAGAGATAAGTTGGTACCTCTTGTTGGTAACTCTTAAGATGGGGTGGAACACAGTTTATGGTGTTACATACCTGACGTACCATGATCTCTGAATCACCTACCACTTTAAGCACAACAACGTTGAAGATGATGGCTTTCTGTAAGCCCAAAATGAGTGCTTCATATCGGTGGTGTTGTTCATGCACATGAATTCCAAGCGGCTTGAGACTAAGTGTTTCATTTACAACAGGTTCATTAAAACACAACCAGCTCCAAAGCCCTCCTATGTCTTGGATCTGTCAAAGTATAGGGCCCACATATTATATGTACAAGGAACACTTTTCGTGCTAGTACTACTATCAATACTATTATTACTGTTACAATCTATGGTACAAGTTTCATTTTTTCCAGTTGGGCAAGGGAGGAGACCCTATTGTGTGTCTGGTGGGGTTGGGGCTAGTTGTGTGAGATAACACCCCGGCTGTGTTTCCATAAAGAAATTGTCGAACATAAGTTCTACAAAATCCAATGGTTCATTCTGACCATCCAAGGGAGTAACATTATCTTTCATGCATCTTTCTGACAACACCCGAATCTAGTTGTTTCTTCCGTTGTGCAGAATCCATAAGTGTGACCAGTCTGTAGCAAAGTATCCTTGTCCCTTGCTGGACCAGTCTCTACTGAGAAATAAGCCATATGCTTTCGGGATGTCCACAATCACAATGTTAATGCACTAATGAACTCGTCCATCGGACGGTAACCGGGTGATCACATCCCGAAGTTCACCAATGGACGGTAGGCATGTTATGTCAAGTTGGATGATCTGCGTAGTTATGCTACTCCATTGAGCATTGATCCGCTTAGAAATAGAGAGTGGCATGACATTGAATGACGCAAAAGAATAAACCAAACAGTTGTGGACATTGAAGTTAAATATTTCGAATGACAACAGAAACAGTGTGTAGAGCGAGTTTTCTTCCTCCATGCGAAGCATGTTGAACACGGATGCGAGTGAGTCAAGAGACTTGCTTGGTCCATTGCTGGAAGAGGCAACACTATTTGTGGAGTTTTCCCCAATGCGCGCAAAACAATATCCCACTGACCTGTGATCTTGGTTAACTCATAAAGAGAGATGTTCACCTGAGTATTTTTCATGTCTTCAACAATGTTGTAATCTAGACTGGGAAGACTCACCGAGCCGTCTCGGGGTAGACTTCCATTCGTGTTGTCTAGTGGGATGCTCCTGTCATTGTTTCTCATGGACGCATTTTTAGTTGTAGCTGTCTTCCTGGACTTGCCTTGTGTTTTCTGTGTTGAGCTGATAGGCGGATCAACTGTTCTGAGCAGATGTTGTCTTGATTTTCCTCTCGGTACCTCAAAAATAGTGTGGGCCCCTTGAATCCTCAAACTGTATCGACTATTTTACTTTGGGTTCGGATGGTCACTCGAAGGCTCCTTCTTGATGGTTGTCTTTTGGGTAGCATTAACACATTGATAAATTTTGATTACATGCCCAATAATTGGAGCTTCATCAGATGCAACATCTTCTTCTTCGTCTTCATCCTTAGGCCAAGCTTACTCACTGGCTGTGAATTGATTAGTCAATTGTGTAGCCAGAGCACTCATTGCTTGGTTCAATCTTGAGAAATTCTTCTCTGAATGTCGTTCGCCATGCAACTTACAATAATGATTTGTTGCAATTACATCCATGGTGAGCATAAGTTCAAGCTCTATGCAGTTTTGGCTAGGTGACTATTGTTGCTACCCAAAGTTGAGTTCTTCTTCTGTGAAAATCTGGGAGGCCTACTGTTCACAGTTGTCTTGCTCATCTGCAACTTGAGGTCAAAAACTTCGATTGTCAAGGAATTGACGAGATGAGTAAGGCTTTCAATTTCACTTGATTCTTTTTCCTTTTCCTTACCCACAATAGTCTGAGACCTCCTTCTGTGTCTTTGGAGTCATTAGTTGATTCGTCATCTACAATGACTCCAATAGCGTGTAGGTCTTTCTCCACAACAATTTCCTCTTTGAAATTTTCCAGAAGTGTTGGTTTCACAACTCGCATGACAAACTACACAATGCTAGTCGGCAATGCAGATGTGTAGTAGTCAATTGTGATGGAGTCGTGAGGTTTGGAGTCTGCAGTGAAATTGTTCAAGATATGGCTTAAATATTTCACTTTTTCTTTCTGCTGCATCTTGAGACTACCCAACTCTTTTAGCAACATGATGGGGTATTTTTGTAAGCAAACTTCTTAAGGAAAATTCTCTTGAACACCCCCAGTTCTGAATGGAGTTGACAAGAAGGTTGTGGTACCATACAGCTTCTTTTCCATCTAAGGTACATGGAAACAGTCTACATGCAACATCATCATAACGTACCTCGGGTGTCTGCAGATATAGGTAGAATATGTCTAGATAATCTAATGCCTTCACTACTTTGTTAGGGTCATACTTTGTTAACAATTTCTCTGCGTGCCTTGGAATCTTGTGTAAGACACCCGGGAGTGCCAATGGGCCTGGTGTCATTCATTCCATATTTTGGTTAGCCATGTTGTCCTCTTCTTCTAAATCTAACTGTTCAACCTATAAATCTGTTGGTGCATCTCCACCTCCACCTACTCGCTACCTCCGTCGGAACCTGAGCCCAAGAGTAAAAGGTTACCTTCTTCTCCTTCTTGGAAAACGAAAGGCTCCTCTTCATTTTCAACAACTTCTTATATCTTCTCAAGAGTGGCGAGGATTTCTTATTCCATGGATGATACTACCACTCCTGTGGGAGTATCCTTTTGCTTCCTCTGTGAATAGGGAAGAGTGTGCACTCCTGGCATCAGTCCAACAACTTTAGCAAACTAACAGGTGATGGGACGGACAACATGGATGTGATGATATGAAACTTATTGTTCAGTTCTGGGAGGTGAGAAATAACCAACTTCGGAGTTGTGTGTAGGGGAGAGGGAGTTCGTATTACTGCATTGACCAGATGATAGATAAGTGGGATTGGTAGGAAACTCAGCCATAAACTGCTAGCGGCCCTCCCTCTAGCGCCAAAAATGTTGACAGTGTTGGACCTGCCAAGATATAGGGGATCTCCCTGGTATGAAGTCCCAACTAGACCTCACACTGTTTGATGTAGGAGTCCCATACAGTACGATGGCTCGATTTCCATTATCTTATAGATTTTCCTTAGCTCTTGCTCTTTAGCACATGAGAGTGTTATGATTGTATATTCAGAAAGTGAGGTGAGTATGCCTGGTGGGTGCATAATGTAACTCGTGTCCTAGTTTTCTTACTATAAAGGAGAGGGTAAAAGTGAACCTCTAGATGAGAGGTAGTAGTACCACCTAGGGAGAGACACACGCAAAACAACAAGGGTCTGAACAACATCCAGCGGAGTAGTCCACAATGGATGCGACAGCCATTAAAACCAAATTACATGGGAAACACGTACACTATGCAACAGTATTCCACACGGAGGTGATGAACGCTATAACCAAGAAAACGAGAATGGTTTTTCTAATGTGCTACGGAGTAGTCCACATGGATTAGACAATAGTGATAAACGATACAACACATCTTCAATAATGTAAGTACTAAAATAACCAAAGTAGTTCAAATATATTAATACAAGCTAAGCAAACATGCATTACAAATGTTTAAAGAGTAGTCTTACAAACATCTACGAAAACATGTGTGAAAAAATGTTGGCATGAAACATGCTTCTGAATTAAAAAAAAGTCCCAAGACAGATTTGTACACCATACATCACTAGTCCCATTAGTGGGACATTGGAACCACTACTCACTCCTCAAAGAACAGACTATAGAATCTCAAGGCTATGTGGGAGAAGCCAAGGTGAAAAGTCCTTTCTCATACAACGGGATGGGTATATATAGCCAAGGATGATGCTTGACCCTTATGACCCTTGGACTACCCTTGTGACTTTTCAACTTCCCATGAATTTTCAACTGACATGATTCTTCGACTTCTATGTGCATCCATTGGAATTCAATTTACATTACATTCAGTTACAACATATATGGCCAAGACATCTCATGACATAACTCGACATGACACTGCTGACACGTACTGGCTAACTATGGTGTCCATGTCAAGTTGTTGCGCTGCTGAGTGACGGATCTACTCTTGGTGTGCTTTTTATTCTCCTCTGCATGGCATAGTGTTGTGGGGTCTTTAATGGTTTTGGTCTTTCTTGATGGTTCAATGCATGTATTCCTTTTGCTTGTTGCTTGACATGCTTGGTACATCCATCCAACTGTAAGCAAGTATTCTAGAATGTGCACTCCTTATTCATTTCATTCATTGTCTCGCCATGATCTACTAGTGTACCTATTCCTGTAATTCACTCATGACGGGACGACACCAGATCCAAAACCTCCTAGTCTAGCATGATGCATTGTTCTCGTGTTTCGGGTGACATGGAGGGAGGACAACTCACTAAGAGAGTGCAAAGCGCAACTCGAGCTAGAATGAGGCATTACGGGAGGACAACCTGCACTGTCGGGAAAAACTGCGCAATGATCACTAGGAGGCAGTATCGTGCAGTTAGAGTCACCAATGTCAGCTACAAGGTGGGACCCTAAGGGAGGCATCTTCTGCGCAATTTTCAGAGGGAAAACAAAGCGGACAACAAAGGGACTGCTTGACAGTTCTACATAGTTTCCAAAGGGAGGACAAAGCAGAGCTGCAGAGGGACTTATGGTCATGACTATGCAATTTCCAGAGGGAAGACAGAGCAGTGATACACAGGGACCTACTGAACCTAACTGTGCAATTTCTAGGAATAGTGCAGGACAGGATTCTAGGGAACTGCCAAACATGTCTACGAAATTTCTAGAGGCAAGGTAGAGTAAAGCATCAAGGGTCATCTGGGTAGTTCTGCACAATTTTTAGGAAAAATGCAGAGCAAGTCAATAGATGAGAAGTTGGGCATGTATGTGCAAATTTGGAGAATAGCGCAGACCTAGGTCTCAGAGCAGTGTAGGCTTTCGATGGAAAAGGAGGAGGGTTGATGACGGTGCTTGAGAAATGTGTAGTTTGATTGGACAGGGAGGTAGTTTTCGCACAATTCTAGGAGGCAAATAGGTTGCTCACCTCCTGGATTGTGCAATGCAGATGACCTGGAGGACAACCTCAGGCACAGCACAGTTCTGGGCAGCAGAGTAGGGTCACTGAGGGCTGAGACTGCGCAATGTAGCTCAGTTAGGGCCCGATGTGAGAGGGTTGTCCGATCAGGCAGATTTTCAAGAAAATGGCTAAGTTTTGAAAGCAAGAAAACTTGTGCAGACCGATATCGTGAACATACACTTAGCATACTCGATGAAAAGACAAAATAGACCACTATGACAACGAGACAAAACATGCCCTTAGTGAGATTGTCTTGGAGTTGAGAGCGACAAGTGTGACACTTGTGATAGAACTTCAAAAGTCTATGACAACACTTGCGTGAAAATTCTTACAACTTTGTGTTTGAGTATGACGAATGTTCACATAGTGAAGACAACCCAAATATAAAAAGACATACCTTCAAACTCACCAGAATAAGATCACAAGCATGACAACGCAATCAACATGCCGAAAGACGACTGCTAGTCAAACAAGCAAAAAGGTGAAAAGCCTTCACAATAGCTCATGGGGTGAGCTCGAGTATTTGCAACCATTAAAGGAAAAACTAAGGAAGGCTCCAAAATTTGGATGCCAACCAAAATTTTGGAGGGTGTTGCAACCACTACAACAAGTTCTCACATTGTTACATTGTTTAGGCCAAAATCATGGAAATATAGGCTAAATAAGATTAAAGTTGCACAAGATACAGGAATTAAGAATCCCAATGCAAGTCATTTTACTATTACTATTGTATTGAAGGCAACGATTGCTAGTTTTCCTTTGCTAAGCATATATGAATAAGAAATTTTAATGGATTCCTCTCATCTAAATGCTCACCAGGTCAAAATGGATGAGAGAATGCAAGGCAAGGAAATATGGAATCTTGTTTAGAATCCAAAAGTGATACGGAAGGCGAAGCATAAGTATTCTTGTTTCAACGCTCTAGGAAAAAGCATTGGACAACCTATAATATTGAATAATCCTAGGATGTCCATGACACCAAAGGCCCAATTTTGACACACAAAATGGTATGAAACAGAAATTTCACTTTACGTTTTTGAGAAACTAATCACTTACATATATACTCTTGATGACAAGAGCATTTAACATACTCTTCATCTTATCTACTTAGTCACAAGGTTCATGTCAATGAGGATGACGACAAAGCTAATAAACCTGTGTCATGAAATAGGAAAAGAGTTATGTGGTTGTGATTGTAGCTTTGGAAGAATTAAATAATGGTAGTAGTAGAAAAACATATCCAATACTCAAGGCTACCGGCCATAAAAGCTAACAAATTATGGAATGGGGTGACAACAACTCCAAAATTTGTTTCAAAGAAGATTTAAATATGTTTGACGTAAAATAATTAATCTCATATATATGTTTTATTAGCTTGTATATATAATAAGTTAATGTTTTGGGATAAATAAGAGAGAAAACCTCTATATAAGCGTATGCTTGAAAAGTAAGGGAATCAAGTTGGTCCCTTTAGGAGCTAGAAATATGGATTAGGGCATCTATCTCAATCTCAAAAGGTTGTTGCATATCAAGAAATGAGAGCACTAGGGATGAGCACAAGAGGTATTTCATATCATCGAAAGCTTTTTGTTGTGACTCACCCCACGATAAATTTTTTTCCACCACAATTTACTAAAGGGCTAATGCAATATAGGAGAATCCCAAGACAAACTTGCGATAGAATTTGGTAGGCCTAAGAAACTCTAAATATTAGTTAGTTTGGTCAGGGCTAGCTATTAATGAATGACTTGATCATGGATGGATCTACATGCACACCATGTTCATCACCAATGTAGCCTAGATATTGAACCTTGTTCATGCAAAAGGAACATCTTTCCAAGTTTTCATATATCTTATGCTACTGCAAAGTGTGAAGGGCCTATTGACTATGTTGGAAATGTTTTTCCCAACTCTTATTGAATATGGGGATATCATCCAGATATACCACTAAAAAAGAATTGGTGAAAGGCCACACAATATCATTCATCAACCTCATGAAAGTTGTAGGGGAATTTATCAAAACAAAGGGCATGACTAGCCATTCAAAATGACCTTCTTTGAACTTGAAAGTAGTCTTCCATACACCAATTTGTTCTATTGGGACCTTGTGGTATCGAAACTTCATATCAATCCTACTAAAGTACTCCTTGATTTGGTCAAGAAGGTTGTCAAAACGAGGAATTGGGTACTGGTTCTTGACAATGGCCCATTAGGGAGAGGTACGTTAGGGGAAATTGATTGAATGCTTAACCTAATAGATGAGAGGTACCCCAATGGGTGAGGAGGAGATGTCTTTGTGTTATTCCACAACCTTGTTCACTTTATTTTGCTAATTTAGAGGCCCTGTATGGAGGGCATGGACATGGCTGTGAATTTCTCCTCATTTTGGGAGTAAATTAGAAAGAAGGCACATTTGTTGGTCTTGGAGATGAATTTCCTGCATTTATTAGTGGATACCAAAGAAATGGAAATAGTTGGAGCTACCTCTACTAGCATTTATAAAACAAAGTTACCAACTTAACAAGAACTGTAACCTCAAAATGAGAACTCTAGCCCCAAAAAACCCTCTTTTTGCACAAAAAACATGAAAAACACCCTGAAAACGAAAAGTTTTGATGTTGCATCAACATTTTTTGGGGTTAAAATTCCATAATTTTTTATCAACGATATTAAAAACCAATTTTGTTGTGCAACAAACATGAAAAAAGACCTCGAAAATGAAAATGTGTTGATGTTGCATCAACATTTATTAATTTATTATCGGGTCAAAATTCCATTTTTTTTTAACAATGACATTAAAAACTAATTGTTTTTTAATAATAAAAGTGAAAAACACCCCAAATTGAAAAGTGTTGATACCTATAAAACATTTTTTTAATATTAAAATGTCAACATTTTTTAGAAATGACACTAAAAATAAAATATCATGACTATGAAAAACCATAAAATTCTAATATTTTTATGATAGCATTAAAGATAAAATATCACGGCTCTAAAAAACCTAAAAATTCCAGCAATTTTCAACCATGAAGTTAAAGATAAATATCACGACTTTGAAAAACCTTAAAATATTGACATTTTTCAACCATGACATTAAATATAAAATCTCATCTCTCCGAAAAAAAAAAACCTTAAAATTTTTAAATTTTCATCCATAGAATTAAAACCAAATAGCATGACTAAATAAAAACCTTAAAATGAATATATAAATCAAAGAGTTATTATACCAAGAGATTTTTGTTTTCTTAAATGCTAAAAGTATAGCTCTTTAAAAGAATTAGTCTAAGACAACTTGACACATTGTGATAAAAATTTAAAAATCAACCATTAGGTTGACATGTGATGGGGGCAGACTTGAACCATTGCGATGAAAACTTAAAAATCAACTATGAAATTAACATACAGTGGGGGTGGACTTGATCCATTGTAACGAAAAATTAAAAATCAGCTATCAAATTGATCTTTAGTGGGGTCAGGTTAGTAGTCGAGCATCGACACAGTCCCTGCAGCAAAAAAAAAAAAGATAAATAAATAAGAATGAAAAAAGCCAAGCAAAAAAAATAAAATGAAATTAAAACAAAAAACAAAAAAGAAAATAAAAATTCAAAAAAAAATAATAAATAAGAGTTTAAAAGAATTAAAAATTACCAAAAGAAAAAATCCAAAAGAAAATAAAACTACAAAAATTATTAAAAAACAAAAAGAATAAACCAAAAAATAAAAAATAAAATCAGCGTATATTTTTTTAAATAAAATAAATAATTCTTAAAAGAGAAAAACAAATGAAAAACAACAAATATCTCACTAAAAAGGATAATTAAAAAAATAAAAATAAAGACTTAACAATTTTTTTTAATAATTAAAATAATTAAATAATAAAAATAGATATTGATGATGGTGATTAATGTCCAATACTATCAATGTGGTCTATTAGACCTTAAGAAAGAAAAACATTAATTGGGACTCTTTAATATTTTATTTCTATGATAAAAGGGAAGGTAAAGAAGCATTCCTAAATCACTATAGTTCCATTGACTTAACAAGTCAAGAAGGTTGGTAGTGTGGCAAATATTTTGGAAATGAAAATGGATGTGAGTAAGAGTCAGGCAATCCAAGAGAACATGTTTTTCATATTCAACCTTCTTAGTATCACAAAGGTGACAAATTCTTTCATCCCAAGGTGTTTTGGGAATGAACCAATGTCTGGTTTCACTACGAAGCTCATGAGAATTAGTTCTTATCTTTGCAATGTTCATGTTCTTCTTAGCAATAGTCAAGACAAAAAAGATAATTCTGGTTAGAAATAGTGGGGTTGATCACCTCGTTATAATACCTTAGCTTCCTTTGCCCCTCTATCTCCTTATCATCTCACAACTTATCCTAAAATTTGGAAGTGATAGCACTTTTAATATTATCCTTCTTCTCAAAGATTATCTTCTCCTTTATCCCCCAATGGTCGAGCCAAGACAGGGACTTTTTGGGTCATCCTCGATTGAGTTGGAGGTGGGGGTTTTGTTTAGAGTTAGAAGAAATTTTAGGGAACCTCTTGGATTTCATGTTGTAGAGCTTCTTATTATACATCAAAACCTAAACATAGCCATGCTCTCAATGGGGGGGAAGACTACCTTCAATCAAGAGGATAAGATAGGGAACATTTCCTTTAATCTTGAGGTTCTAGGTTAGGATCATCTCGATCTTCCTCCACGATTATCTAGATATAATGCAACCTCAAACCTCACAAGCATATAAAATAAGAGGGATGATGTGAGTCTCATAGAAGAACTTTTTTTAACTCCAAACTTAAGGACCAAATTTACAATTATTTTCAAGCTCATAATAAGCTTCCCAACCTCCAATAATCATTTTCTCAATGTTATAATTCTAGTTGAGTTGATGATGAATGTCAATACCTAAATATTTATATGAAGAAACCTTCTCCAAGTAATTATTATCATAGATAAAATTATCATGGTTGATCTTTTTAGATTTAATTATCATGACTTTAGTCTTTGTTGGTATTAATAGTCATACCCATCTTGGGGTAGTAATCATGGAGGGTTTTAAGCTACTTGTCGAGATCATCAAGGTTTATGGCGAGAAGAATGATATCGTCAACGTAAAAGAGAATTATTTAAAAAAATATTATTTTTCCTTTTTCCTGCCCCACCCAGTGCCAAAAGGTTGTGGAGAGATGACTCATTTTTTATTTTGTTTTTTTTTCTTTGAAGTCTTATATAAATAATAATTTTTGGAAACAAAAAAAACCTTGAAATATAATCATCTTTGGTCATAGAATTGATCAAATTTGTTAGTTTTTCAACATTTTATGGTCAAAATTTTCCACAAAATCCTTTATTTGACATGTCATTTTTAGCGAAAAGTGCCTGAAATGTGTATTTTTTTTAATTATACTATATGGGACATGTGTATTTATTTGTCAATTGTTTAAAAAAATTAAATTTTTAATGACAATTATTTTAGTTGTATTGAAGTATTAATTAAGAATACATAAATTACCTGATGGGGGTGACCCCTGAGGATAACCAAAGGATGGGGGGATTTAACCCTCCCCACTCGGAAAGTTAAATGCAAGCAGAGGGAAGTAGAGCGGCCTAGGGAATCAACCCACTGAAGTCTTCGGAAAGGCAAAAGGGTATAATGGTTGGAATTTAGGCTAGAACAATACACTTTGTAAGTCAAGCGATGAGTAGCGGGAGAACCAGAAATCGGACTAAATTCATGGAGAGTCTCCTTGGAAACACCATCTGGTTCTTTAGGGAGGAGGAGGTTCTAAGTATAAGCAAATTCAGTTCGATGCCTTTCAAGGAAACCAGTCTTTACAACTTGGGACCCTGGTTTGGTAATCACCCTATGTCAAATTGAATTGGTCATTTGGCGTCCATGTTGGAGGTTTTAACCCCATACATAAATTACTTGCATACGAATTCTAATAACAGAAAATAAACAAAGGCAAGAGCATAACACATAAAACAAATGAACACAGAGATTTTCTCCTAGATCCCAAAACCGGGCCTACCAGATTGATTTTTCATTATTTTCCTTTCAATGTTATAATACATATATATACATGCCAAAGCATCCATAAAGTCCAATCCATTAACCCTGGATTAGAACATAATCGTAGTTCCCCTGACCAGATCTACAAAATACCATGGACCAAAAACCATCACACCCAAAACTATTTGCGAAAACCATGCACAAAACCATAGGTAGGTCTACCCACCTAATATAGGGGAGCTAGTCCTGGAAATAATATAACACAACCCAACACATGCATCCTATCTCTATGGCATAGTTGGTAGTGGACGCTCAAAACAGAAGGTGGTAGACAGTTTGCCAAGTTATCGTTAAAGGTTTTGTGGCTGATAACGACCACCACTCTCTTTATGTTTATTAATCCAAGTGGGCTTCTTTGGCCTGGTATTGGTTCCTCTCCCACTTTGTTTGTTTTTAGAAGAGTGGGTCGCTTGGGCCGGTGCATGGTGGGCGTGGGCAAGAAAAATAGGGATGCAACACTATTTTTTCAATTGTCATGGGTGGTAAAAGTCAATATCATCTCGAGGATTTACGGTGGTGGGTTCATGGTTGGCCCCTAGGTGTAATCTCTGCAAGGGCATGAGGTCGATTGTCAGGCACTGGAGGGATGATCCAACTTTGTGGGCATCCACAAAGGGAGGTAGGCAACCCCAACAGGAACAATCGGGAGGAGGAGGGAGAACTCATGATGTCGAGGGGGGACTCTCTGGTGAATTTCAACCTTCTGGCTCCATTCAACTCAATTGAGGCCTAAATTCACCTCCTTCAAAATTTTGTAGACCAACTCTATCAAGATTACCATCTAGACCATGCAGACCATGTTATCTTCTTCGAAGATATACTACACAATCAACAATGAATCATGGACCAACAAGCCTCTCTCAGATGAAACTAAAAAAATCTCCAGGCTCATATGGATGACTTCGAGACTCATATGGAACACATGGAATCCCACATCCATGACATGTTTTGTAGGCCAACGACTCAAGAAAACGAGGTAGCTCTTCCCATTGTAGAAAATGCATCAAAATGAAAGTAGGCTTTGTCAAGTTTTTTGGAAATTTCGGTGCTTGGTGGGCGGTGAACCACAAGAAATCCAATTTTTGGAAGTTTTTATCGTCTTTATTTTGTATGTATCTAGAGGCCAAAAAATGTGGTTAGAGCGAGGCCATTTTTTCTCATTTGAAGAAATTCTCACAATGTAATCCTACTCTGAATTAATAGAAAAATATTGACTTGCAAAAAAAATAACAATACATAAATATATAATAAAAAAAAAATCCTAACTTCAAAACATTTTTTCTTTAACTTTGCGAAAAAAATTGAATCATCTACTTGGGACCCCGGTTTGGTAATCACCCTGTGTCAAATTGAATTGGTCGTCTAGTGTCCATACATCTTATCTCTATGGCATAGTTGGTGGTGGACGCTCAAAAAAAAAAGTGGAAGATGTTTTCCACCTCTCTCTTTATGTGTATTAATCCAAGTGGGCTTCTTTGGCCCGCTATTGATTCCTCTCCCTTCTTTGTCTGTCTTTGGAAGAGTGGGTCACTTGGGCTGGTGCACGGTGTGCATGGGCAAGCACAATAGGGATGCAATTTTGTCTTTTCAATTGTCGTGGGTGGTAAAATTCGATATCATCTCGAGGATTTATGCTGGTGGGTTCATGGTTGGCCCCTAGGTGTAATCTCTACAAGGGCACGAGGCTGATTATCAGGCACTCGAAGGATGATCCAACTCTACGGACATCCACGAAAGGAGGGAGGCAACCCCAGGAGGAACGATCGGGAGAAGGAGGGAGAACTAGTGATGTCGAGGGGGGATTCTCTGGGGAATCTCGACTTTCTGGCTTTTTTCAACTCAATTGAGGCCCAACTCCACCCCCTTCAACATTCTATAGACCAACTCTATCAATCTCACCATCTAGACCATGCAAACCATGTTATCTTCTTCGCAGATATAGTACACAATCAATGATGCATCATGAACTGACAAGCCTCTCTCAGACGAAACCAACAGAATCTCCAGGCTCATATGGATGACTTCGAGACTTGTATGGCGCACATGGAATCCCACATCCATAACATGTTCTGCAGGCCAATGCCTCAACAAAATGAGGTAGCTCTTCCCATTGTAGAAAATGCACCAAAATGAAAGTTGTTTTTGTTAAGTTTTTTTGGAAGTTTTGGTGCATGGTGGGTAGTGAACCACATGAAATCCAATTTTTTGAATTTGTTGTCGTCTTTATTCTATATGTATCTAGAGGCCAATAAATCCGGTCGGAGTGAGGCCATTTTTTCTCATTTGAATAACTTATCACAATGTAATCCAACTCTGAATTAATAGAAAAAGGTTCACTTACAAAAAGAAATAACAATACATAAATATATAAAAATTCCTAACTTCAAAATATTTTTTCTTTAACTTCGCGAAAAAAAATTGAAAAATTTATTACAAGAAAACATTACAAAGAAAAGCAATAAAACACAAACTTGAAAAACCCTTAAAAAATAAACACCCCAGAGAGGAAAAGAAAAAGAAAAATAAGAAGAAGACAACTTGACAAATGGTTAAATAACCAACAATTTAAAATATATTATATAATATATATATATATATATTATGTGTGTGTGTACTTAAAAACATAAGAGAAAAATTTAAAGTGTCACAAATAAGCCCTCCCCAAAAAAAAGGTTAATGTTGCATGAATTATTTTCAAAATCAACTTGAAAATCACCAACATTTTAAAAAATATATCCATACTTAATACATAAGAAAATTTAAATTGTAAAAAATAAGCCCCCCCAAAAAAAATAGGTTGATGTTGTGTCAACACTTTTCAAAATTGGCATGAAAATCATTAACATATATCAAGGGGGGAAATATCACACAATACCTCATCCTTGAAGGGCTTGATGTCGTCAAGTAGGCAACACTACTAGTTGACACACAGATCTCTCCCTTGGAAAAGCCACTCGATGGTGTATGGATACAAGTGTGGTGTTGTTGGCAGATCTAATCACTTAATGACCTATGTTCAGATGAGGTTCTTTTGAAATCATATATGTACGTTATGTCTAGGAAATGGATATATAGGAACCTAATTTTCATTCAGATGTATCAATGCATACCACTGTAGTACTTGAGCACCATATGTTAATCAGAGTATTTGATACCTAGGTTGGTGTGTAAAATATGGAAGATATTTGTGAACTCTAGCAATATTTTCTCCCTCTCCTACTGCAGTGTGGTCCATCTCATGTACTGGTCATTGTAGCTTCCAACGAGGTAATGTTGTTCCTTAATAAAATCCATAAAATAGCCCCAAATGGGCACAACTACAAACATTGCAGACTCCTCTGTGGTTTTTTATTCATAGTAAGTCGCCCACTAATCCTTTACATTTGGGACATCCTTAAAGAATGCAAAGGTATTATTTTCTCTATCAAAATAATTTTGGATGGAAAAACACGCTTCTAACATATTTAACCATTTGTCTAAAGCATCTGCATCTATATAGCCTTCAAATACAAGAATATCAAAACTCACTTGTACCTTGAAGGGGTTGACGCCTCCAAAGGGGACGCTTGAGGAAGATGCTTTACTTGTTGGAAAGTGTCCAAGGATATGGGAAAAAATTATCCATCATTTCGTTCCTTTGTCATGCGAGGGCTTTCTCAAGCAACAATTTAATAAGATTTATTGATTTCTCATCATTCTTTTCTTCCGTCATTGGAGGTCGTTGGGGTCAGTGAGGATTATCTTGCAAAGGATTAAGTATTCCAAGTCCCAACACCTTATATCTTGGCCTCATTGGGTACATGCACGAAGAAACAAATAAAAAACAAATTGCTCTAATACCACTCATCTAGATTTCTGAAGGAATGAAATGAAACACAAATTTATAACAAAAACAAAAAGATATGGTGAAACTTGAGTTATATTAATAAATGGAATGTGTTGAGACTATAAAAATGCGGAATGAAAAAAAATTGCTCGAATGATGGTCACTTATCTTTGAGAAAAGATGTAGCAGCTACCTGCATTCATTAAATCCCATTACAATGACGCTGAAAGTCCCTCTTTAACATAAGAAACAATTAGGAAAACCTAAACATCCAAATCCCTAAACTTGGGAGATGAAACACCAAAATGTTTGTGGGCCCTAATGGGATTAGTTGGTACGTCAACTTCTAGGGGTCATAACTTTCGCATACAATCTTTGTTTGTCATGCTCAATATCTTGTTGAAAGTTCTAGCCAAGAAGTACACATTTTGAATGGGCCCGGGCCAAACCCTATGGATATTTCTTCAACCCCACCACATCAAAATAAGGTTTTTGAGGGATCAAAAATAGCCCCATAAGTTCAACGCATGAAAAACTGTAGAAAAAATGCCAAGAAGGAGAACTATGTTTTAAACTTGTGGAATAGGTGGGTGGCCATCGATCTGGACCTGGATCACTTCAAAATTTAACTAGAGTTACAATATTTACTCTTATAGAGTCTTTTTCATCATGATCATGTGGCTAGCCTCCTTTCCATGGATATTATGGGCTCACATGGCATCCTCTTGAATTATGGTGATCAAAACAGGAAGGTCAACCTCTCAGTGGTATATATTTTGCATGCATAAATTTATTGAGGTGATCCTTGCACAATTGGAAAGGTTTCTATGTGTAAATAACACAAAATGGTGTGTCTCTTAAGCGACAAAGTTTTACCCCCAAAAAATGTTGTTTGACACCTCAACTCGCTTCCAAAATGTTTCAAACCCCAATTTTCCAAACAGTGTCCCACCATAAAAAATGGTAATGTGAGTTATTTTCTTCAAATTTTCCACTCTAAAAGTATTAAGGTGGATGAAAAACAATATAACGATCTAATCTACATAAACAAAACAAAACAAAAAAAAAAAAAAGATTAAATGTGCACATTTTCTCATATAGTAAGGTGGGGTTTATGAGTTAGATTGAAATCCACATGTTGTAGCCTATACCTTAACCACCCAAACCAATATTTGGTGGTATAAAATGATTCCATGGCTACGAAAAACCCATTTCTTTCCATAAGTATCCTATCTATAGCAAATTTTCCATGATCCAAGCCAATCTTCTTATGTGCTTTAAAGAATTTCTCCTCAGGAAACCCTAGTTTCCTTGTCCTGTTTATCCCTCCCCTATATCATGATTGATTTTTCATCATCTTGGAGTGGAAGACCAAAGGATGAGACATTAAGTGGGCCATGAAAGAGGAAGTTGAAAGACAGTTTTGTTTAATGCACGTGAGAAGGAGCAGGTGTATGTGTATGTACCAATGTTGCAGATTAAATAATATTTTTTTTTTCAAATATTATTGTTCTATGCAATGAATTTCCTTTCTATGATTTAATATTTGATTGAATTAAGATAATAGATATATGTATGCTTTGATTCTCTGTTGCTTGGTTGTTTTCCACCTATGTTGGTTGTAGGCCTGAAGTTCATGGGCAACAAGTAGAGAAGAGGAAAAAGGATTTACTACAATCATCAAACCTACAAGTAGGTCTTATGTCTAGTAGATTAGTAATTACCTTGTTTACATGCATTCTTGTGCTAGTGTCTTGAGTTTATTGTCCATTCTATTAAGGTTTTCAACCTCGGCCATAGGGGATAATTTCCTGCAATAGCCTTGTTTTGAGAAATGATAATAGACCATACAAATAAATTATTGTTAATACAATGCTTCATTAAACATGTGAATGATCATGAGGATGCATGTGAAAAGTGGCCATGAGTTGTCACCATTATTAGTGCTATGTAATTAATTCTCGAGGTCAAATGACAATATAGGGAATTTAGTCATTGTTCATTAATAATTGATCAACCATTACATCGCAACAAATAATAACCTTGAAAGTCTAACAAAGTATTATGAATGTTAGTTTAGAATAAAATATTTGTGTTTACATTTATAAGGAACTTGTACAATCTATAGAACCAAGAATGAAAAACATTACAATTACAATGTTGATGTCCTTTATTTCAAAGATGTCTCAACCTGTCATACTTATTTTTTTGGTAGTGCTCTAAAACATTCTTAATACAACTACATATTTTTTGTGTTAGCAAATGTTGGGTATGTCTTATATTCTTTGCATGACTTATATGCACCACGAACAAGGGGGGGTAGTTGATTAGTCCCCCTTGGTTGGGGGGTATGCAAGGAGGTAGGAACCCTCCTGCATGGGGTTCCAAGAGGTTCCCCAAAAGAAATTATTTGGGTAGCTTTATACGTCCATTTTTTGTTGTTTTCCGCCCACAGAAAGCAGCTTTACATGTATACATTGCACATATTAATATAAATCTTGCTTTTTTTTTCATACTGAAAAAGAAGAAGAAGAAGAAGAAGAAGAAGATTGAACTGATTTCTTCTATGTTATTTCTTTATCTATAAGATTTGTATTCTAAATACCTATAATGACACTTTGTCAACTTTAGAAAAATAAGAGGATTGAGCCAGTTTGGATTAGTGGATCGGTGGAGATAATGTTAATAAAAAGCAGAAATAACTTTTTAGTTAACTTTTTTTATAACAAATTTATAATAATAAAGTCAATAATTAGCCTTAACAAATTAGATGCTATTTTAATTGATTAAGTTAATATAATTTATAATATTTTTAATTAATTTAATAAAATGTAAATAGATATATTAATTTTATAATTATTGGAAAAGTTGAATCCAAAGCAGTATTTTTAAAAACTCCTTATTCATCTATGATAACTCAATATCACTTTTTATTTATATTAAGTTCTTTAATAAAGTAACTACTTTTGAATATAAAAATATTATGAATATAATTATAATTAAAATAAAAAATAAAAAATTATTTTCTAATTCAAATAAACCAACAATGCTTCTCAATAATTAATCGACCATGCCACCTGCTTCTCAAATAAACCAACAATGTTTTTCAATAATTATCGACCATACCACCTACTTTTCAAATAATTATTAACTTTGAAAGTGCAGTGAAAAAAAATAATTATTAAATTCTTATATCCCAGTGCCTCTTCCCACAACTAGGCAAAATACTTTCTGACACTTGTTCATCTCTCATTCCCCTACATTCTTAATACTTTTCATAATTTCATAAAAGTGCACCATCAAGTATTAAATTCTTAGGTCCCCATTCCCTATTCCCAGTATGATAACTTCATAAAAATGCACCACCAAGTATTAAATTCTTAGGTCCCCATTCCCGATTCCCACATATGATAATTTCATAAAAATGCACAACCACTTATTAAATTCTTAGGTCCCCATTCCCTATTCCCACATATGATAATTTCATAAAAGTACACCACCAAGTATTAAATTCTTAGGCCGTAGTCTAACTAGCTAGAGGAATTGCTCGGAAAGTTACGGAAATTCTAGTCATATTTAGAGAAAATCCAGCAAGGATTTTTGTAAATCCAAGTTATAGTTGTTAACCTTCAAAATTTTAGGTGTCCTAGTTGTTTTTGATGGTGTTGAATCCATTTCCACCATAAAAAACATGATTCAAACACTACCTTTACAAGATTTTTTGAAAAAAAATTTCCCGGATTCTAGCTACTTTTCGTCGTCCAGGCAATTCCTCCGCCTCAATAGACTACTCCAATTTTTAAGTCCCCATTCCCACATATGATATCCTATGATTACCATACTACTATGTTAAAATCCATACTTGTAATTACATCTAATACTACTATGTTATACATACTTGTAATTACATCTAATACTACTATGTTAATATCCATACTTGTAATTATATCTAATAAAAAAATTGAAAACCTGTTAAGCGAAACCGTGAAAATGAGTTATACGGAGAAAATGTGAAGAAAATCTTGATTGAAATGAGTATTGTTTTTTTTTTTTTTTTAATTAGAATTATGGACTGAAAATGAAAATGAGTTATGTGAAGAAAGAATGAGTTATATGAAGAAAGTGCGAAGAAATTGAATTAAATAAAAAACAAAACAACTAGAGTTTATCTATCTTCCTTATAAGAATGTCTATATTTTTAGATCATAAAAAAAATGCTAAATCGGGTGGTAATGGTCTAATAATTATTGAAAAGCATGGTTAGATTTTTGTGCTCTGTCCATATTTTTACACCATCAAAAAAAATGCCAAGTCAGGTGGTAAGGATCTAATAATTATTGAAAAGCATGGTTATATTTGTGTGAGAAGCATGGTTAAAATTTTGTTTTATAATTTGGAAAAAAATAATTATCTTAATTTTTAATTTGTAATTGATATTTATAATATATTTTTATATTAAAAAATATAATTACATTTTATATAAAAGTGATATTGAGTAATTATAAGTGTGGATATGAATAAAAGAGTTATGATAAAAAAGAGGTGTTAAGATGTTGTGTGGGATATGAATGAAAAGATGTCATTGCATGTAATTTAAAAAAAACTTAATTCTATATAAAAAGTGATATTTAAGAATCACAATAACCATATAAAGAAAGTGCAGATAAATTATTGGTTGTTGATGAATGGAATTAAAGAAAATATAATAAAAAATATAAGAAAATATGTTGGAGATGATATGTGGTGGAGAGAACAAAACCAAAAATACTCTATTAAATTAAATCACACTCAATGCTTTCCAATTGATGTACATCGCTATTTATTTTGGGGGAAGAAATTTCTCCAATTTCTCGAAGCTTATTTTTGGATATTTGGAGGAAGTTGAGAGTAATCCTCTCAATTTTAGGAATCTATCCTAACTATCTAATCTCTAGCAAATTCTACAATTATTCATAAAATCTAGAAAATTCTAGATTTTCCAAATGAAATAATTACATAAAATAAAAACATGAGATGCCCCTACATCAATATAGGTTATAAATTTAATATTAAAAAAATTCAATGTTTTCATTTTATTCCATTCATAGTTAAATGTTTCCTTTGGATTATGGGACTACCTAGTAGAATTCGTTTATATTGATTTTTTCACAATTTTCACCAAGCAGAGCATGTCTCTAGAAATTTGAACCCACCACGACCAAAAACTATTGGGAGCTTTTAATGTTTTTCTTTAAATTTAATAATGAAAAGTTTAGTAAGATCATGGATTTTTTACATTTAAAATGTGTTTTTGGAGGTATAAATGAATTCAACATTCTAAAAAAGCTTTGGAATACTAGTTAAAATTTTATGGATAAAATGTTTGAAGTAGTCAAATTATTTTACATTTTTGGTTCTTTTTTAGGTATATATTTTTTTGTCAATTTTCCCTCAAAGCCAATAATTTTTTTGGATTTACAAGTTTTAGTTATATACTTTATATAACACTAAAAAATACAATTTAAGCAATAAAAATTATATAGAGAGAGAAAGATGAAATGTCTTTTTCCAAATTTTGCATTGTAAAAGAGGTTTGCATGTGAAGAGATTTGGGCCCTTTAGAACCATGTTGAATCCTTTCTAAAGCTATGAAAGTGAGAAAATTTTCTTGGTCATAAACTATGAATGGAATAAAAGAAAATCTGAAATCTTGGATTCATACCTGAATTCAGCACATCATCCTGTAAATATCTACTAGTAATTAATTTATTTCCACAACACAACACATCTTTGTTTTCCATATTGGCTTCTATTCAATTCCTACCCGACAACATCTCAATAGATTTTTTGTTTTTTTTGAGATCTGCTTTTTATGCCATTCATACTTCACACCCTAAAATTTCACACTTTCTTTATATATTATAATTAGGATCACTATACCACTTTTTAGGAGTTGTTTTTAGTGCGACTTTTTGGAAACTTTTCCGGTGGATTTTTCCAGTCTAATTTCTCCAAAACCCAACAGGAATTCATTGAAATCACAAGTTTGATGTGTTAACCCTGCACAATAGAAGTTCCCTAGGGGTTTTTCATGGTGTTGAATCCATATATACAGTCAAAAAAACTAGTTTAAATAGCACAAATCAAGATTTCACATCAATTTTTTCCACCGGATTCCTACAACGGCAACTCCAAAAAGTTGCACTATAGACAACTCCCCACTTTTTATATATAATTGATTTTGTTTTACTACTTCTTTGAATTTAAACATATGAGGAATATCATTAAATATTAAATGTCCACATCTTTGAATTTGAGCATATCAGAAATATAATTACATATTAAAATTGCAAAATGGAAAAATATATATATACAGTCAAAAAAACTAGTTTAAATATCACAAATCAAGATTTCACATCAATTTTTTCCACTGGATTCCTACAATGGAAACTCCAAAAAGTCGCACTATAGACAACTCCCCACTTTTTATATATAATTGATTTTGTTTTACTACTTCTTTGAATTTAAACATATGAGGAATATCATTAAATATTAAATGTTCGAATCTTTGAATTTGAGCATATCAGAAATATAATTACATATTAAAATTGCAAAATGGAAAAATATATTTTTATAATGAGTAACAACACAGAAATCCAACAATGCTTCTCACCAATTAATCAGACATACCACCATTTTTTCACGCTTACTTTCCATCCAGTTGTACAAATCACACCACAACGGACATGACCTTTGAAAATGTAGCGACCAATATTAAATTCTTACGTCCCCACTCTCCATTCCCACAATTCGACTTTTCACACTTTCTTTAATTTCCCGTTGATTTCCGACAACAAATATACAACATACTGTAAGGCATTAAATGAACGACAAAAATCAAACCATGCTTCTCACTAATTAATCGAACATACCACCAGTTTTTCACGCTTACTTTCCATCCAATTGTACAAATCACACCGCAACGGACATGAACTTTGAAAATGCAACAACCAGTCTTAAATTCTTACGTCCCCACTCTCCATTCCCACAATCCAACAAACGTATTTTTCACACTTTCTTTAATTTCCCATTGATTTCCAACAACAAATATACAACATACTATAACAAATATACAACATACTATAAGGCATTCAATGAACGACGGTTGTATATGCCCACCCCATTCCGACAACAAATATACAACATATTATAAGGCATTAAATGAACGACGATTGTATATGCCCATCCCATTCCCACAATCCGACAAACGTCTTTTTCACACTTTCTTTAATTTCCCGCTGATTTCCGATAACAAATATACAACATACTATAAGGCATTAAATGAACAGTAGTTGCATATGCCCACGATTTTATTTTACCAAAGTCAAAATCAAACCGTGGGCATATACAACGTTTGCTCAATTAATGCCTTATAATAAGCTATTTATTTTCAACATTTCCCGGGATTCATAATTCCTTGAAATATATATATTTTTTAATTCAATTATTTCTTATAAACAACCACAAAATACAACCAAAAATGTTTAATTATTAAATGTGCACTCCCCATTCACACTTTCACGTGCCCACGTCTTTTTCACACTTTAATTTCTGGCGGTTCATGATTTCTGCACCATTCACACTTTCTTTCGTGTCATAGCTTCATGGTACATGTTCATAGGAGAATCGCTATATCGACTTTCTTGGTGTGGACCACCACGGATCAACATATCCTTCTATTAAAACACAGAATTTGTGCCCATTCACAGTCACATATCCTTCATTAAAATACAGAATATGTGCCCATTCTCCATTCACACTTTCTTTCATGTCATAGCTTCATGGTACATGTTCATAGGAGAATCGCTATACCGACTTTCTTGTGGTGTGGACCACCACGGATTAGCATATCCTTCTATTAAAATACAGAACTTGTGCCCATTCTCCATTCACACTTTCTTTCATGTCATAGCTTCATGATTTGTGCCCATTCTCCATTCATACTTTCTTTCATGTCATAGCTTCATGGTACATGTTCATAAGAGAATCGCTATCCGACTTTCTTGTGGTGTGGACCACCACGGATCAGCATATCCTTCTATTAAAATACAGAATTTGTGCCCATTCTCCATTCACACTTTCTTTCATGTCATAGCTTCATGATTTGTGCCCATTCTCCATTCACACTTTCTTTCATGTCATAGCTTCATGGTACATGTTCATAAGAGAATCGCTATACCAACTTTCTTGTGGTGTAGACCACCACAGATCAAGCATATCCTTTTATTTACAGAACTTGTGCCCATTCTCCATTCACACTTTCTTTCATGTCATAGCTTCATGATTTGTGCCCATTCTCCATTCATACTTTCTTTCATGTCATAGCTTCATGGTACATGTTCATAAGAGAATCGCTATACCAACTTTCTTGTGGTGTAGACCACCACAGCATATCCTTCTATTAAAATACAGAACTTGTGCCCATTCTCCATTCACACTTTCTTTCATGTCATAGCTTCATGATTTGTGCCCATTCTCCATTCATACTTTCTTTCATGTCATAGCTTCATGGTACATGTTCATAAGAGAATCGCTATACCGACTTTCTTGTGGTGTGGACCACCACGGATCAGCATATCCTTCTATTAAAATACAGAATTTGTGCCCATTCTCCATTCACACTTTCTTTCATGTCATAGCTTCACGACTTGTGCCCATTCTCCATTCACACTTTCTTTCATGTCATAGCTTCATGGTACATGTTCATAGGAGAATCGCTATACCGACTTTCTTGTGGTGTGTTGTGGTGTGGACCACCACGGATCAGCATATCCTTCTATTAAAATACAGAATTTGTGCCCATTCTCCATCCACACTTTCTTTCATGTCATAGCTTCATGATTTGTGCCCATTCTCCATTCACACTTTCTTTCATGTCATAGCTTCATGGTACATGTTCATAGGAGAATCGCTATACCGACTTTCTTGTGGTGTGGACCACCACGGATCAGCATATCCTTCTATTAAAATACAGAATTTGTGCCCATTCTCCATTCACACTTTCTTTCATGTCATAGCTTCATGGTACATGTTCATAGGAGAATCGGTATACCGACTTTCTTGTGGTGTGGACCACCACGGATCAGCATATCCTTCTATTAAAACACAGAACTTGTGCCCATTCTTCACACTTTCTTTCATGTCATAGCTTCATGATTTGTGCCCATTCTCCATTCA
>APFE030931766.1:36214-77108 GCA_000404065.3 Pinus taeda | reverse complement strand
CCGCTGTGGTCTAAAAATATAAGTCCATCTATTTTTTCCAACTTGATCAATCATCCATAAACAGCAACCTGCATTCCATAGACATGATCCATATGTCTAAAAATAGACATAGTCTAAAAATAGACTTGCGCCAAAAATAGCCTGCGGGCCCACTTAGTGAAGGCGACTCTTTTCACTAAGCTCCATCATCTTGTTGCAATCTCAACAGAGATACTATGCACAACTTGAATGTATCATCTTTCTTATTAGCAAAGAGCACTAAGGCACCCCAAGGTAACACACTTGGGCATATGTACCACTTATTCAAAAGCTCTTTTAGTTGCATTAGAAATTCCTTAGGCTTGGGGTGTTCATCATGTGTGGTGTATTGGACATATGCCGTGGATCTAGGTATCAAATCAATGGAGAGATCAATGTCCCTTTTAGGTGGTAACCTTGGAATTTTAGCAAACGCATCTTCCAATTCTTTTAATATTGGGTAGTCTTCAAGGATTAGTAAGTTGTCCTTAGCTTCCTCTTCCATGTGGTTGCATAAGTTTGGCACCATTTTCTAAAACTCTTCTTCAATTGCAAGGTTGATATTTCCCTAATAGAATTGGCATTAGAATTCCCTGCACTTGTGGTTGTTTCCATTATTCATGAAGACAAGTGAATTCCTTATTATAGAAGTCTAAGGAAACATGGTGCTTGTCCAACCAGCTCATACCAATTAGGAATTCATATGAGCCCAAAGGTATGATGTTTAAAATTGTCTTTATGCATAATACATTCATGCCAATGTAACATTATTTCACTAATTCATGTATCATTTTATTGGCCCTTATAGCTAGTTGAACCAACCAAGTCCTATTATACTTGGTTTTCCTCAAATGAAATTTTCAAGCAATTTAGGATCAATGTAACTATGGCTAGCTCCAAAATCAATTAAAATAGCAATGGAATGATTATTTAACTTACCTTCAATTTCATTCATGTGAACCTAGTGATAATCCATCTTGTTGTCTAACACTACGTAAATTCTAGGTATGCTTCTTCCCATATGCTTTATTGTATTACCTCCTTGAATGTGGCATACAATCTCCACTTTGTTTCCTTTGTGAGGGAAACATGTGTACATGTGTTCTCCATCAAAACTCCAACATCTGATGGGTTGAAACCCTGACCTTTTCCCAATGAATACACTATCTTTCGTTCACTTTCGGTAGGTTGAGTTTGTTTATTTATTTGAGAACTACTTATGAAAAATGAATGCTTGTATCCCTTATTCCTTTTCTCCACCTTGGCTCTCTTCTTGTCATCTCAAGCTTTCTATAAGCCTAGATTTTTTTTTTCTACTCATAAAGATTATTTTTCTTCCTTATATCTTCCTCCAAAATATTTAGTTAATCAAATTTAATTTTACCACTATAAAATGATGGAAAAGACTTAAAGACATTTATATTTTGAATCAAAATTTGGACTTAGATGAGATGGGCTACAGATGGGAAGTGGACAGTAGGTTGACTACATGTTGGATTCTATGGGGCTCACTTATCGATTCTTAGGGTTTCTAGCCAAAGTCAACCTAGACTCGAATAGCGGTCTCATTGTAGTGCTATAGAAATTGGTAATGAAGGCCTCTTTCCAGTGGAAACTGGGTGGATATTTGGAGACTCAGGTGGTTTTCATGAGAAGTAGCTATGGAAATGGTTTCTATAGTAGTTATGCAATGGGATGCAGGAAGACTTGGATTTTTTGAAGGACCAAGATGACATTAAGCTTATTTGGTTAGAACCTCCCAAGGTGGTGGCATGGGATCCAGATGGCAAGGGGAGAAGCATTGATTTATCTTTGCAGGAGCTTCGGGAGGTAGTTCGAATGGAGGTGGCACATGAAGCAAAGCTAAGGTTTACACATGGAGGCTCTTTGGAAGCATCACAATTGTTCACATTTCTAGGCTCTCTAAGGGAAAATGTTTTAGAAGGGGTGGTCAAGGGTTTACCAGTTTCCAACTCTTCTCTAGCAAACCTGTTAGAGGATGATCCCTCTCTAGGGTTTTCGGATTTGTTGATTGTTGAAGTTGAGGTGGTGTTGGTTTTGCATCACAAATCTAGTCGAGGGTAGTCAACGGGAACGATGGATGAGAGGAATTTTTAAAGGTTCCAAATAAGGAAGTGTCCATCAACCCTTCTAGTGGTCTACTTATGCTCTCCTCCAAGTTCACCATTGGGGTTCCTTTTGGAGTGAATTCCTCCTCTTTGTCTCATTTGAAGCATCATAATGGAGTGTAGTCCAGTGCTAAAGTAAACATTGGTAAAGAAAAAACCCTAGATACATCTATTGATCTTGGTGATCCCTCGAGCTCAGGACACAAAAGAAAGAAGCAGAAAGGTTCAAAGGTTAAGGACAGGGAGAATAATCTAGTTCTTGGAGTGGAAATGTCACTGGAGGAAGTAATGGACACATCTAAGCAAGTTCTGGTTGGTAAAGTGAGGGGAGACATTTCTCATCTGATTTCTTGTAAAAGTGGTGCGAAAAATAATGGGGAGGGTTTCTAGTAATGCTTCCCTTGGTTAGTATTCTCTCCCATGGATGGTTTATGTTTTATTTCTCCTCAGTAGAGGTGGTAAATCATAGTATTGGTAGGCATTAGAGTATTAATTCTATCCCTCTGGTCTTGAAGAGATGGAATCCCCTATATGATGAAACTAGGGAAAAGGTGGAGGAAATCCCATTATGAGTGAGAATGTCGAGCCTCCCACCCCAATTGTGTACCTTAGATGTGTTCCAGAGGATTGGGAATAAGTTGGGAACTTTTTTTGAGGCAAACATGTCATTTCAAGAGAATCAAAGGAAAACCTTGGTGAGGGCTTTGGTAAATTTGAATCCTCACAAAGGATTTCTGGATGAATTGACTATTAGATACAAAAGCTACTCCCACTGTCATCCCTTGGATTATGAAGTTTTTCCTTTCCACTGCCATTATTGTCACAAGCTTTGGCATGTTCTGAAGGAATTCCCTATCCCATACATAGGAAAATATGGGTGTCAAGGATTCAGAAACAGGGATTGTCATGGAGTTTCTCAAGAGCAGAAGGGATGCAAAACTAAGGAGGATCCTCCATCTCAGACATTACAGTCAAGAGAGGTTTCTAAGAATCAGGTTGACGAAGGTGGTGCGGGACGTGTTTCTTTGACAATGAAGGGGCCTCTAGGATCACAAAATAGTACGAAATCTCCTCTAGGTTCCTCCACACCGAGTAAATTCTCTTTTCCCCATTTGGTTAAAAATTTGAGTAATTCTTTCGAATATATTGATGTTGGAAATGGTATTTCAGCTTCTATGATATCCCACCCCCCTCCCTCTATTGCCATGTCCACTTGTCGTATCCTCTCTTCTTTTCCTTCCTACTCTTCTTTGATTCTTACTTCTTCCAAGTGTTTCTAGGAGCCGTCGACCCCCTCTTCCCCCTACAATATTTACCCCCATTGTGCTAAGGTAGACTCTTTGGATGGTATTGAGGGTTTTGGAAAATCCTCCCTGATTAATATAGGTTGTTAGATGAGGCGTAGGAAATCCTTCATTTCCAGATCCAAGAATAAATCCATCTAGGATGTCATTTCCAGTGAACAGAGGTCAGTTGCTAGGAAATTTAGAGCAGTGAAAGCCCCATATTTTATTTCCCCATGATTTTTCTTTGTTTCAATTGCAGGGGCCTGGCAATCCCATCAAAAAAATTGGCCCTAAGGAGGTTGGTGAATTATGTAAATTTGGATGTCATTTTTTTGCCAGAAACCTTGGGAGATGGGGTATTTAAATAAGAATTCTTTGGAACCTACTTTTCCTGAGTGGTTTTTCATTACCTATAATGCTAAAGTAAGGTCAGGGGGTCCAACCATTGGCCTAAACCTAAAATATACCAAAATTTTAGGCCTTTGAGGTTCTGATATGTTGTTAGGAGATGACAAATTTTCAGTGGAACTAGGAAATGATATTAAGGCAATCAATATTTATGTCTCGTGTCAGGATAGACCCTTGTTTTAGGATGGGTTGATGAGGAAGTCAAATATAAATGTTGACAATCTCGTTGTCGGTGGTGATCTGAATTTTTCATTGCGAACCTCTAAAATCTAGGGATTCGATGCCCATGTGGATTTGCAGGAGGAATACTTTCATCATCTTTTGGAAGACCATAAACTTTGTGATGTATATTTGATAAAAATTAAGCCTACCTATGGAAATATACGCCAAGGGAGTCAATGATTACCATGATAATTGATTGTTTTCTTCTAGTTGAATATTTAACTAAAAGGGTTCCCCTTTTCCACCAGTGGGTTGGCCCTGGAGGGGAATCCGATGATCATCCCAATTTCCTAGAGTTAAGGGAGTGTAATAATCTTGTTACATTTCCCACCTATTTTAAGCATTATAAATTTAATTAAATAAAAAAAGGTTGAATTTAGGAAACATAATTTCAAAGATGAGGAGGACATGCTACTTGGAATAAATGGAAAGAAAAAGAGAAAGAGATGATGTGGCACTCATATGGTTGGCTTACAAGAGTTAGCAGGAAGACACCAAAACCAACAAGTGATGATAAGACCAATCACCATAAAAATCTAGATACAAAGGATACATGGGACACTTTTGATTGGTCCAGGGAATTTGGGCTAGATTGGACATTAACCACCAGTAAGTAGAATTTAGACAGAAAAAAAAAGGCTAGATGTAGAAAGGGACTTTGAAGGGGGAAGATTGGCACATGGTAGGAGGAAAAACATACCAATAAAATGGCTCAACATCCTCCTGTACACCTTCTCTAAGTGTAGATTCACTCACAGGGGGGTACTTTTAAGGAAAACAAAAAATGGTAGATATAGAAAGGGACTTGGAAGGGGGCAGATTGGCACATGGTAGGAGGAAAAACATGCCAATCAAATGGCTCAACATCCTCCTCTACACCTTCTCTAGGTGCAGATTCACTCACAAGGGGGTATTTTTCTTTGGCAAAGGTGGCACTTTTGGGGACAACTCCTTTAACTTCAAATCTACTATACCTTTCTCCTATATCATTGTAACCCTGAGGAACCAAAGAGTCTTTTATAGAATTAACCTATGTTATATTATTAGCATTGTCCTTTTGAATGTTTCCTTTGAGGTTCCCCTGTCAACCTACACCAATCTCATTTTGAAAGGCCTAAAAAAAATCTCTCTTCATCGTGTTAGTGTCAGTCTTTGCAGCCTTCCTCCAGTGATTAAATATGCTCTTACAAAGTGGTCTCAGAGTGTCAAAGTCAAATTTTGTCATTTCAGTGAGTTTTCAAGTAAAATTTGGTCACTAGGTATTAGGTCTAGGGTTTGTTTGCACTCCTTTCAAAATTGTCCAAAGGTCGGTCCATGTCACCATTCAGTTGAGTGTACCATCATTTAGAGGGTTTTCATCATCATGTCAAGTTCCAATGGGTCATTTTACACCTTGTTCATGCTTTAGTTGTGCCTATGTAAGGTTAATTTCCCTCTCCTAAGGTTTTGAAGGTAATTTCTCTTGGATGGTCAAATCATCAACAAAACTTGTATCCTGATGTTCATACACCTTCCCCTATCCTTAATGTACCTTATTAAACACTTCCCATCATAGATATCCCTCAAATTCCTCATTTCGCACAAACCCTAGTTTCTTGCTACAATTTGACAATTTACTAGGCTAGCCCTGTGTTTTTCCCTTTTGGACCCCTTCCCCTCACTAAATATTTGAAATTCCACTTTCCCCTCTTTCTTAACATCCCTCCATATTTCCCAAAATTTCCTCAAGAATTTAGAAGCCCCTTATCCCCTTCATTTCCATTCATTTTGACAAATCCCCTGTTCCACACATTAGGGTAGGTTTTACTCAAATGATGTTTCTGATAAATAGAAGATTAATTTGGAGAAAGTGAGATTTTTTTGTCCAAAATAGGCCAAGGAAGAAAAACCTCCTTCACTTTTTACACAGGTGTCATTGTTTTAGAGAAATGTCAAAAATATAGTTGCCTCAGGAGAATTGATGCACCTCTGAAGTGACCTTGGGAAAATAACAATTTCTCCTAGCTTGGTTGGCCCAATGACTTGCTTGATGAGTGACATTATAACTAGATACAAAGATATTTCCAATGAGCTATCACGAGCTCAATTTGGAGTTGAGTAAGACCTTCCAAAGTTGACTGCAACAACACTCTGCCTTTAGGTAGCCTCATTTTGCACATTTTGACCAATATTGGGATATTTGACTTTTGACAGGGAAAATTACCTCCAATTTGGAAAATTCAAGATGCTCTGGAAATTAGACTCAATAATATTTCCAACAAGCTATCCCATGCTTAATTTGGACATTGGGAAGGCCTCCAAAATTGGTATGCAAAAATGTGCTACGCACCTGGGTGTTGGCCCGACGCACCTGTCAACTAAGCTCAAAAACTCATTTCAATACTTTTCCAAGCCTCCAAATTTGCAAAAAACCTCTCTACAAGTAATTACGTCCTCCCATTTTCCCTAGCAAGAGATTTTGTCATCCGTGATGGTGATGTGAGTAATTAAAAAATAAAACCCTAGTTGCCTCAAAGTTGTGTTGTCAAAACTGCATAGGGTTTTTGTTTTTCTTGTTGTTTTCACTCCCTTGTATGATTTTCCCACATCCCATGCCCCTGCACTAAAATTTCCCTAATTCCCTTCCCCTTTCCCTCTCCCATTGACACTCACCTTAGTCCCCTATCACCAAACCCTAAACCCTATACATATTTCCTACTATTTCCCAAACCCTAATTCCCTATTCCTAAAACCTATCATTCCCTAAAAACCATGCAGCCATCATCAAAACCCCTTTTCACTCTTTAATTATCCTAATACACTCCATTTATCCTATTTTCCCATATACCCTCCCCTAAAGTAACTAATTCCCTCATAAAACCCTAAATCCCTCACTAAACCTTAATCTCCCAAAACTATTCCGCTCTTTCCCTAATTTCATTTCCCAATAGTAAAATCTCTTCATACACATCACCATTGTCCTCTTTCATCATCATTTTTTCCACCATACCTTCATCTCATCATTTTCCTAAGATAAGCATTATGGAAAGAGACAGTGAATATGACTATGAGGAAGAGACACTAAGTGATAGTTCTATGGAGAAACATAAGCAAAAAAGCAAAGGCAAAGAGAAGATGCACGAGGATGATATAGATGACAAACAAGAAAGAGAACGAATAGTTGGAGGATAAGCAAAGCCTAATGGAGCTAGAAATGTTGAAACTGAAGAAGCAAAATGATAAAGAGGACCATGTCACTTTGACTTCCATTGAACAAGAGATAGAGAATGACCGGGAATCTTGGCTTGAGAGGGAAAACATGAACTTGGAGAAGCTGCTTGAGAAAGAAAATAATGAGAAAAAGATGTTGAGGCACATGGATTTTCATTATTTGGCAAGAAACAAGATTTGCAAAGCGAGGATAAGGACCTTAAAGGCCAAGTTGAGGAAAACTTTGAGGAGGAAGAAAGACCAAGATAAGCTCAAGATTTTGGCTGAAGCTTCCTTGGCCCAAAATAGTACTTGATGCAGGTCACTCATCCCAAATTTCAATAAATTTGGCACAATTTTTGACAATTTTGAAATTTTGAAGGAAAAAATAGGGTTTTCTCCCTAGTGCATAGCGCCACCCGGCACTCGTTTTTGCTAGGGACCTCCTCTGGAGGAAAACTCTACATTTTTGGATTCCTCATGAAAGATCATGCATACCCAGAAATGGCTAGAAATTTTTGTTAGGTTTTGGGCCTCCAAAAGGGTCAAAAACACCCAAAAAATGCCTTGACTACCCCTTTTTGGCCACACAGGAAGCAGTATTGGAAAAACTCACTTTTGGAGGGGCAAATGGACACCAAACTTAGAAATTCCACTTTTTCCAGAAAGTAGATAGATAGAACTTTCCAAAAAGCTCATTTGGAGAAAATTGGGTGCACGGGGAGGCCTCCAAAATCAGCTGCAAAAAGGCGCTATGCACAGGGAAAGTGGCGCGGCGCACAAGATGGAAAATTGCTATTTTTGCCCAAAAACTTTGTTTTTCACCTTGTTTTTTCTCAGTTTGACTTTTTTCTCTCTCATGGTCAAACTCATGATGTAAATTGATGAAATTTTATGTAAAAATGATAAAAAAAAATCACTCATGGAGGTAGATACATCATGAATAGGTGGTTTTCAACTGAATGAATCAGTTTCCTAGATTTTAGAGGCAAGATGTTCCATTGCTTACTTTTCAGTTCTTAGTTTAGATCTTGTTGAAATAGCTCCTAAACTCATGAATTCGACCCCTAAAGGCTAGCATGAGTTGTTTGTTGCCTATATCTAGTACTTTTTTCAGTCATTTGTAAAGGTTGGACTCTTGTGAATGCTTTGAGCATTATTGTACATTCATCTCTGCAGTTTGGCAAAGGAATAGACTAGGGTTTGCAACATTTTGTGGGATTCTTGTGGCAAGTTGATTTGGTATTTTTTTTACTTTTTTAATTCATGTTTACATGTGTTTATGTGTGCCATCATCTCTCTATTTTCAGCTTAACTAAATGAATCAAGTATAAAGGTAGAATTCATTGATGTTGCAGTGCTCTACCTTAGGGTTTGCTTAGTTTTACATGTTTTATGTTGTTTGAATAGGACTCATGACACTTTCATGCCCTCTCCAACTCCTCATTAGTCTTAAGACTCTCCATTTCACTTAAATCAAAGTACTAAACCATTTTCCTACCTCACCCCACAGAAACCTCTGCAAGATTGAGTCCATTCCCCGGACCCAAATCTGCCTTTCACATTTGAGCTAGCAAACCAATATAAGACTCAATCAAACTCCCTTGAGCATATACCTAGCCTAAAATTAGTCTTTATATTAGTCATCTCAAACGTCATTGATCATATTTTCCTGAGATTTACAAGGAGAGAGCCCTCTCCTGCCCTGGTAGGGCTAGCTACCAAGTTAAGTGTGGTTTGATGTTACCCTAGATCCTTTCTTTATCATCCTGAGGTAGATTTAGGCCCTAACACATCGCATTCATACCTTAGATGTTTGTCACTTCAACTCTCAGCACTATTTATATCATTTATTCACCTTGTAGTGACCAACCACCCATATAACTCATTTACTGTTGGGTAGTTTTATCTCGCCCCTACAACATGAAATGTTTCTATGATTAAATTCATCCCCATAAGATTCCTTTTAGAACCCCAAGAACTTGTGCCTACAATTCATGGTCACTGGTGTAGTTTTTCTTGGAGAGTGGGTGCCAGTAAAGTTTAGATTTTAGGTGGAAGATTCTGGAGATCTATGTTAGAGATAATTGAAGTCATCATAGTCCATTGCATTTACATCCCTCATAAAAAAAGGAGATTTGTCTATGTTTAGAAAGAGGAGAACTAGCAGGAATTTCTTTCAGATTGGTTTTGTCCCTTGAGCATCCTCCTCATGCTTTACAGTCTGGAACGGGGATGGTTGGGTTGCAACAAATATTACAGTGTGGCCCATTCTACGATTGGGTGGTAAGTGGAAGTTTCCAGCTCAGTCATTTAGCCTTACTTCAAGGTAATTGCTATCCTAATTTTGTAAGGAACGATTATTTTGATGGTAACCTTGAAATGGTCTAACAATTAGTGACTTGATAAAATATGTTTTAAATTAGTGTTGGCGTTGCTCCTGTTATGTTGGCATTTGTACTACACTAGGTTTGGACCTACAACATTCAGAAGATAAGTCATTTTTGCATTTCAGTCTAGTAATTTGTTACATATATAAAGAATTACAAAATGTGTATGATGGGTAGATAAGTTTGCAACAATATGGGATAGTGTTTCATTATTTATTTTATCGTCTTCCAAGGCTCTCTGCTTCGTAGGGGAGTTCCATTACTTATGAATAGCTAAGATATGAACTCGTGACCACTGACTTGCAATTTCTACCTGCTCGTAATGGGTTATGTCAATTCCATGGATTAATCTCAACAATATGAGTGTCATTTTCTCTTTGGTAGTTAAGAACTCTATTCATGTTGAATAATTTCATCTTCTCACAAAATTGAATCAAACAAAATTTGGATTATTGTTACCGGTATGGGGAATTGGATCACCAAGACTTAACTGAGTGTAATTCATGAAGGTTTGCCATGTTATTTATGGTTATTGATTCAATTGTGTTTTTTGAGTTGTGGTATATTTGTGTCAATTAAGGTCATAACGGTCTCTATGCCACCTCAATTAAGGTCATAACAATCTCCATGTCGCCCATAATTCTTTCTTTTCATTCAGAATGGAAGCAATGGGAGAAATTCATGATGCATGCACCATACATTGAAAATTGTGTGAATTGACCTGATCAATTCATCTGGAAATGATAATTGTGTTGTATCATATTTTATCACATGTAGCAATATTTTTCTTCTAAGGTACATCGATTTAGATTGATAGGCTAACAAGTCACTAAAAAAATATAGAACATAAATGGAAACAGAGAGATGAACAAGAAGAATTGATTATACAAAGCATATATGGGGTTTACATGTGACCTTATCAAGGGATTTGAAAAAAAAAACACATGGGGCTCTTGGATCCTTACATATATGATTCTCAAATTATGTCTTTATTCATTGGTTCCAAACACTGTCAACATTTGTACATGGAACTATTTTACTTACAATGTCCTCCCACTTTGTGCCATTTGATAGTAATATCTAAAATGTGTTTGAAGACTGGTTTAATAGGTTTGTATCTTCGATCAATTTTGATAAAGTTAACAATGCATGAGTTTGGAGTCGGTGTAGGTGGATTGTCATTGCAAGCTTTGCAATAGATTTTGAAGACTCCACTTTAAGGATATCCCTTAAGGTTCTTGTTGAGAGGTAGGTTGTCGTTGTTTAATACATAAGATATGTTGACCTAGTCTAAATGTGAGAAGAAATGCAATTTCAACTTGGCATTATAAGTTATCCATTATTCCATTATTAATAAATCATGACCATAACCTTTGGTTGTGTTTAAAACATTTACTGGAACAACATTTATCACCCAAAAATCTTTGTTAATAAGTGTAGCTGCAAATCCACAAAGATTTTCCCTCATGTCCATAATGTTCTTAAAGTATTATTTTCAACCACTGGCTTCATTTCCTCCAAATAGTGCTTCACTCTTTGCTGCCAGAAAACCTGCATTAAACAAATGGGTCATATTTTAGGAAATCCTAAGGTAGCACAGTCAATACAATCAATACGTAGAGTTTCTACTTCACCATATAAACTTCTTCTAGTAGTGAAAATAGACTACTAATTAGCGCAAAAGAATTTAGATGCATTATTGTATCCTTTTTTGAACTCTCCTTCCCTAACATTAAGGTATTCCATTTGAGGTGGAGATGTAGTTAGTCGTTTTGGCCAAGGTACAAGTCCACTACCTTTGGTGTGATGCATTTCTAGAGTTTCCATAAAATATCATAGTAATCACACAAATGAAGATGGGATTTGCAAAATGTGCTATAAAAACATGAAAGGCCTTTGTCTTGATGATTTATTTCAATTCCATGATATTCTCCTTATGTGGTTGGGAAACTACAGATTATTGCACCACTTAGAGACACAAATTACGAGCTAAAATGAAGTATGAAGCTAATGATATAGGAAATATTCATGCATTCATACATCTATTATGAGATGCATTTTTATGGTTACCTATTTCATGTCTTTTATCATATTTGCATCAAGGAATTGGATAGCCATGTTTGAGTGCCCAAACAATATTTCCTTTCATAGGAACTATAAACTAGGGAAAAGTGAGCCTACTCACCATTGGGAATCACTGATATACCAATTGGGGGACAGAAATAATGTTTTTTCCAAAATAGGTTTTTGGCAATGAGATATGGAATGACTCTGGAGAATTATTTTCCCTATTTGGAGAAGCATGTTATATTTATCTCACTGAACCATAAAATTATATACTTATTCCTTCAAGTTCAACTCGTATTTGCAACATCTTTTACAGATATGTTCATTACTAGATAATAGCATGTCTACTTGTTAAATTTGAATAATTGGCTTCAATTTCACATTAAACTCTATTGCTTATCCTTAAATGGAGAAGAAGGGAAAATGAGCTTATGATCTATATATAGTGTAATGCAAGCCTTCATTGGAACCTACCAAACTAAATTTGGATTACCATTTGCACTACATAGAGATGGTTTTCTATTAGGGCCTTTCTTCAAGTAACAACTATTTGTGAGAAGTTTAGCCCACATAGGAGTCTAGTCTCCATTTAAAGCAATCTTCGACCACATGTGTTTGAAAATATTGCTCATGGAATTCCATATCAAAATCTTCCTTGTCTTCCCTATATGCTTCAGGTGAATAATAGGAACTCAAATAAGTGTTCATATATTGATAACTTATTAGGTAATGGTCTTTAGTGGAAATTAAAGGACAATTTTGACATCCAGATCTTTTTGGTGCCATCCGTGATTTAAAATATGGGAAACACTATGTTGGTGTGAAAGTGTTGACAGGGGATGCGATTGTGATAATGTTGTGGTATCTTTGGGAGTGTTGGAAATGAACAAAAATAGGATGCATAAATGGCATAATCTGCCACAAATATTTAGGATTTGTCTTGAGGTTATTTGCAACAAAATGCAAATGTTGTAGGGTGTTTAGTTGACTTTGCGATGACGTCCTCTAAAGAATTTCAATTATAAATAATGGAAGGAAGGATGTATTTCTATATCACTCCCAAAGAGTATCATAGAATTCTCAACATCTTGAAGACTTTAATTTCTTAGTAGTGTGATCTAAGATCAACCAACAATAAAGGAACAAGACCTTATGCTCGTACCACTAATGAAGACTAAATTGTTAGACAAATCCATAAAGGAATTACATCGTTGGGATAGTTATGAAAGAAATCCCAATAGGTATCTTGTTGTCTCTTCCATTGCCAATCATTCAACATGATGTTGTTGTACCAACACATATTCACCTTACTAGGCCTATACATTGAAGGGACAATGGCAGCATGGAAATCATACCTTATCTTATGTTGCATCACCAATGGATAATTAACGTTGTTAATATAGAATAATGATTTTGTGACTTACTTGAGGCCCTTGACACAGGGAAAGAGGCTTCATGATCATATCACGAGAGAAAAAGTATTTATTCAATGCTCGGCAACATCTTAACTATTTGCAACATTGGATTCAGTAAAAAGGATATTTTTGTTCCCCAAGATGGGTTTCATATCTAAATTCATAAAATGAAAAAATTCAAGGCCCAAGATAGTAGTTTATTGTCCTTCATATTAACAAATCTCTTTCTAAGCCAAGGGATTAAGTTGTCTACTGATAAAATCTAGTTCATGGAGTTGTTCTTAGGGTTTTCATATTTGATTCTGATTTTGTTTCAGTTCTGTTAATATTTGATTCCCATTGTCTTTCTTTTTGGAAAAAATCTATTTGGGTTGGAAATCCTTTATAAATTGAAGTACATATTTTAGTCCTTAATTTTGGAAAATTGGAAAGGGAAAAGTTTGATGGAACTTGCAAGGTCCATTATGTCTATAATAAACCTTGTTCCCTGCAACAAGGCCTCACATGGATTTCCATGTAGTTTTCCATTTTATCAATTTAATTTATGCCAATGTTGAAATTGTTCAAGTATGGTATTAGTCACAACTCATAGTTTACAAATACCCTTTACTTCCCAATTCATAAGATTATATATAGATCATAAATTTGTCTTCCAATTGTAGATGTTTTCAACTTCCTATTGAGGGGCGCTAGATTAGAAAGAATTACATGAAGGAATTCATGTGTAGAGATTAGTTTATATATATATGTGTGTGTGTGTGTGTGTGTGCACTTTTCATTGGCTCGAAATATCCAGTGCTATAACCTTTAAAAGGTTATCAGTTGCAAACTATAAGAATTCTTCTCTCTTTACCAATGTACTACTCTCTCTAGAATTGAGTGCATCTTATGGCATTAATGATCTATGGGTTGTTTCTATATGTAGTTTTTTGGTATGTTGTTATTTTCTTCTAATTATAGGTAAATATTCCTCAATATCTCTAGGTTCATTCAGTGTGAACTTTTTTTTTATAAAAATTAAAAAACAAAAAACAAAACAAAAAAAAACTAGGCCCCGATTTCATAACTGCATGTCTAAGATTTAGATTAACAAAGTTACCACCTTAGGTTATCAATGAGGATAAGGGGGTGTGTTACAAGTGCTATCATAGCTCTCACGTTCAACACTTGGACCTAATGGGCTATGTCGTAAAAGGAATAAAAGATTAAAGGTGTAACCCTAGAAGTTTGGGGACAAAGCTAGTACCCTAACACAGAGTTAACTAAGTAGGAGGTTCAATTTTGAACCCTTAGAGAGGAGTGGGACTCTATCTCTTGTGTATTGTAGTTGATTATGAATATGAATAATTATAAGAATGATTAATGGAATATGGACTACAAAAATGCTTTTGTCCTTGTAGAAATTGTTGAACCGTACCATTTCATGTGTCAAATTTAGGCATTGACAGAACTACCTACGAGAATTTGCTCATGAATTTGGCAGTGTGTTAATATTATTGAACAAGTGGTGTACTTTTACACACTTGTAATAGGAAAGACCTATGTCTATTATGTTTCATATTTTTATGTTGATTGTACAGACATGTTACATAGTTGTGTGTGTGTGCATTTGATGGATCCTATGATTGGTATGATTACAGGTGCATTATTTGGGATATTAGTAACTAACAAATAGTTATTGATAGGTATTGGTTGTAGCACTATGGTCATGGATGGTATACAAACTATTTATAGGTGAAATTGAATATTGATTACATATAATGATATTATTTTGTGCTAATTTGAGCTTGTCTACAAGTCTTGTGATGCATTCTCTTTATGAATTTAAAAATTTAGATAAATGTGTGTTAATGTGCCATGTGGTGTCCTAACTGAACTTATGATATTGTAGGTACAGGACTACGGGCCTTAGTAAGAAGGCCAAATCCTTCAAAAGTATTTCACGAAGCTCAGTTAAATGGTAAATATAGTCTCGATAAAGAGGTTGATTATGATTACTTTGTTAGCATGGATCTAACATTTGCAAATGTAGGATAATGGTTATGACCAATTTGCATATGTGTCCTGGAATTTAAAAGCAAAATTACATAAATGTTATTTTGGTTGCAATATATATAATATATATATATATATATATATATATATATATATTATATTATATATTATATATATATATATATAATATATATTATAGATATAGATATAGATATATAGATAGATACATATATAGATATAGAATAAGGAGTGCAAGGATAGTAGCGTTGGACATTGGACGTAGGAAATACTCCAAGGAAAGGGAACAAATCCAAGATGGATTGAATCTATCAAGTACCAAAAGAATGAAAAAAAGGCCATTGGAAAAGGGATAAAGGTTACTGAGTGGTTGGGTGATCCATTGTGCATATAAATTTTATTGTAAATTAAAGTTGAAACAAGTTGTATGTATAAAGCTCCATGTCAATTGTGCCATTCCCTTGAAGTAGTTATTGTATATTTCATATGGTCATTGAAAACCGAGGATGGTGTTCCCCCAAGGGGGAGAGGTTTGTAATAATGTTGTTACATTTCTTGCTTGTTTTAAACATTATAAATTTAATTAAATAAAAAAAGGTTAAGTTGGGGAAACATACTTTGAAAGTTGAGGAGGACATGTTGCTTGGAATAGATGGAAAGCAAAGGGGCAAGATATGATGTCGCACTCAAATGATTGTTCTACAAGACTTAGTAGGAAGCCACCAAAACTAACCAGTGATGATAAGGACAATCACTACAAAAATCTGGAGACAAAGGACATATGGGACACTTCTAATTAGTCTAGGGTGGGCTAGATTGGACACTAACCACTAGTAAGTAGAATTCATAAAGAAAACAAAAATATGTGCAGAGGAAGAAAGGGACTTGAAAGGGGGCATACTAGTTTATGGTGAGAGGCGGAACATGCCAATCAAACAGCTTAGCATCCTCCTCTACACCTTCTCTAGGCGTAGATTCACTCACAAGGGGGTATTTTTTCTTTAGCAATGATGGTGCCTTTAGGGACAACTCCTTTAACTTCCAATGTACTATATCTTTATCCTACCTCACTGTGTCCTTGGGTAAGTAGAGAGTCTTCTATAGAAGTGACCTCTACTATCTTCTTAACATTGCCCTTTTGAATGTGTCCTTCGGGGTTAACCATTTGACCTACACGAATCTCATTCTAAAAGGCCTAAAAAATCTCTCTCCCCAAAGCACTCATACCTCAAATGCTTTTCGCTTCAACTCTCAATACTATTTATATCAAATATTCACCTTGTAGCGACCAACCACCCATATACCTCCTTTACTAGGTAGTTTTATCTCACCCCTAATACAAGAACCTTTTCTATGATTATATTCCTCTCATTAGATTCCTTTTGGAACCCCAAGAACTTGTGCCTACAATTCATGGTTGTTGGTGTAGTTTCTCTTGGAGAGAGGGTGTTAGTAAATACCCAGGAACTTGTGCCTACAATTCATGGTTCTTGGTGTATTTTTTCTTGGAGAGAGGGTGTTAGTAAATACCCAAGAACTTTTGCCTACAATTCATGGTTCTTGGTGTAGTTTTTCTTGGAGAGAGGGTGTTAGTAAATATTAGATGTGAGGCAATAGATTCTAGAGACCTGTGTTAGAGACAACTAAAGTCATTGTAGTCTAGTACCTTTACAACCATAAAAAAAGGGAGATGTATCTCTGTTGAGCAAGGGGAGAATTGGAAGGAATTTCTTTCAGATTGGTTTTGCCCCTTGAGTAGCCTCTTCCTACTCTTAAGTCTGGAACGGACATTATTGGGTTGCAAGAAAGCTTACAGAGCAGCCCAATCTATGGTTGGGCAATAAGTGGTAGTCCCCATCTCAATTACTTAGTATTACTTTAAGGTAAGTGTCTATCCTCTTTCTGTAAGGAAGGGATCTCTGAATGGTAACCCTGAAATGATCTAATTATTAGTTACTTGATAAAATATGTTTTAAATTAGTATTGGCATTTCTCCTGTTATGCTAGCATTTAGCCTACACTTGGCCTAGACCTGTAACATTCAAAAGATAATTTCATTTCTACATTGAATTTTGGTAATTTTTTATATATTTTTTGACTTACAAAATGTGTATGATGGGTAGATAAGTTTCAGTGGTATGGGAGAGTGTTGCATTATTTATTTTATGATCTTTCAAGGCTCTTTTCTTAGTAGGGGAGTTCCATTACTTATTAATACCTAAGATTTAAAATCGTGACCACTAACATGTAACTTATACCTACTCCTAACGAGTTATGTCAATCCCATGGCTTAATTTCAACGATATGAGTTTCATTTTCTCTTTGCTAGTTAAGAACATTATTCGTGTTGAAGAATTTCATCTTCTTGAGAAATTGAATTAAACAAAAATTGGATCACTAGGACTTAATTGAGCGTAATTCATGAAGGCTTTCCATGTTCTTTATGGTTATTGATTCAATTGTGCTTTTCAAGATATGGTATATTTTTTTGAATTAAGTTCATAATAGTCTTTGTGTTGCCATAAATTCTTTATTTTTCATTCAATGAAAGCAATGGAAGAAATTCATGATGCCACATTGAAAATTGTGTGAATTGACCTCATCAATTCATATGGAGTTGATAATTGTGTCGAATCATATGCTAGCATATGTAGCAAGCTTATTCTTTTGAGGTACGTTGATTCAGATTGCTAGGCTAACAAGTCACTGAAATATATATATATATATAAAAGAATTAATTATACAAGAGAATATATGGTGTTTACATGTCACCTTACTAAGGGATTTGATAAACAAAACACACGGGCCTATTTAAGCCTTAAATATATGATGCCCGTATTATTTCCCCATTTATTGTTGCCAAATACTTTCAACATTGGGAGATGGAACTATTTTACCTGCATTGTCCTTCCACTTTGTTCCATTTGAGCGTAATATCTCAAGTGTGCTTGAAGACTAGTTAAAGAGGTATGTATCTTGGATCAATTTTGATAAAGTTGAGATTGCACGAGTTATCACTCGGTATAGATGGATTGTCATTGCAATATCTGCAATATATTTTCAAGACTCCACTTTAAGGATATCCCTAAAGGTTCTTATTGAGAGGTAGGTTGTCAATGTTTAATACATAAATTATGTTGAAATAGTCTCACTGTAAGAAGAAACGAATCTCAAAATGGCATTATTAATCAAACACGACCATATCCTTTCATTATGTTTGAAACATTTACTGGAACAACATTTATCACCCAAACATATTTGTCCACAAAGAATTTCCCTCGTGTCCATAATGTTCTTAAAGTATTATTTTTAGTCACTACCTTCATTTCCTCCAAATAGTACTTCATTATTTGATTCCAGACAACCTACATTGGTCAAATGGGTCATAGTCGATACATAAAGTTTATACTTCCCAATATAAACTTCTTCTAGTAGTAAAAACTTGTTACTCATTAGATGCATTATCATGTCCTTTTTTAACTCTCCTTCACTAACATTAAGGTATTCCAGCTGAGGTGGAGATGTAGTCAGTTGTTATGGCCAAGGTACAAGTCCACTACCTTCTTTGTTATGCATTTATGGAGTTTCCATCAAATATAATAGATATCACGAAAATCAAGATGGGATTTGAAAAACGTTTCATAAAAACATGAAAGGCCTCTCGTTCAATAAATTATTTCCATTCCATGATATTATCCTTATATGGTTGGGAAATTATAGATTACTGCACCACTTAAAGGCATAAATTGTATGATCTGAAATGAATTATGAAGCTAATGGTATAAAAAAAAAAATTCATGCATTCATACATCCATTATGATCTGAAGTTTTTATGGTTACCTATTTCAGGTCTTTTATCATATTTTCATCAAGGAATTAGATAGTCAGATAGTCGTTTCTGAGTGCCCAAACAATATTTCCTTTCATAGGAATTGTAAACTAGGTGAAGGAAAACCTACTCACCACTCGGCATCATTGATATAACAATTGGGGGATAGAAATGATGTTTTTCCCAAATAGGTTTTTAGTTGTGAGATATGGAATGACTCTAGAGAATTATTTTCCCTCTTTGGAAAAGTATGTTATAAACCATAAAATTGGATACTTATGCCTTGAAGTTCTACTCATATTTGCAACATATTTTATAGACATGTTCATTACTAGAGAATAATCATTGTTTACTTGTTAAATTCAAATAGTTGACTTCAATTTCACATTAATCTCCATCGCCTATCCTCAAATGGAGGAGAAGGGTAAATGATCGTATGATCTATATATGGTGTAACTCAAGCCTTCATTGGAGCCTACCAAACTGAATCTTGATCATCATTTGCACGACATCAGGGGCTCTCTTCAAGTAACAACTATTTGTGAGAGGCTTAGGCCATATAACAGTCTGGTCTCCCTTTAAATCAATCTTTGAGCACATGTGTTTGACAATATTTCTCATGGCATTCCATATCAGAATCTTCCTTGTATTTCATATATGCTTTAGGTGAAGAATAGGAACTCAAATAATTTTTCATATCATATTGATAACTTATTAGGTAATGGTCTTTATTGGAAGTTAAAGGACAATTTTGACAGTCACATATTTCTGGTGTCATCCGTGATTCAGAATATGGGAAATGTTATGTTGGTGTGAAAGTGTTGGCAGGGGATGGGATTATACTAATGTTGTGGTATGCTTTGGAGTGCTTGAAATGAACAAAAATAAGATGCATGTATGGCATAATCTGCCACAAATATTTAATATTTGTCTTGAGCTAATTTGCAACATAATGAAAATGGTGTAGGGTGTCTAACTGACTTTGTGATGACGTCCGATGAAGACTGTTTCATTTATAAACAATGGAAGGAAGGACATATTTCTATATCACTCCCAAAGGGTATCTTAAAATGCCCAACATATTGAAGACTTTTAGTTCTTAGTAGTGTGATCTAAGATCAACTAGCAATAATGGAAGAAGAGCTTATGCCTGCACCACTCATGGAGACTACATTGTTAGACAAAGCCATAAAGGAATTCCATATTTGGGGTAGTTATGCAAGAAATCCATGAGGGTGTCTCCTTGTCTCTTCCATTGCCAATAATTCAACATGGCATTTCCATACCAACACATCTTCACCTTACTAGGCCTATACATTGAAGGGACAATGGCAGCATGGAAAGCATACCTTATCTTAGGTTGCATCACTAGTGGATAGTAAATATTGCTAATATAGAATAATGATTATTTGATTGATTTGAGGCCCTTGACATAGGGAAAGATGCTTCATGATCATATCATGAGAGAGAAAAAAATTCTTATTGATTTCCCAACAACATCTTAACTATTTCTAACATTGGATGCTACAAAAAGGAGTTTTTTTTCCTCAAGAGGGGTTGCATATCTAAAGTCCTAAAATGAACAACTTTGGGGACTGTGATAGTAGCTTATTGTCCTATAGTGTAAAAAAATTCTTTATGGGCCATGGGATGAAGTTGTCTACTGATAAACTCCATTTCATGGAGTTATTGTTGGGCTAGTCACAATTGATTCTGACTTTGTTTTAGTTTTGTTAATATTTTCTTCCCATTGTGTTTATTTTTGGAAAAAAAGATATTGGGGTGGGAAATTCTTTATAACTTGGAGCACATCTTTTAGTCCTTGATATTGGAAAATTGGAAAGAAAAAAGTCTGATGGGACTTGCAAGGTCCATTTTGTCTATAATAAACCTCTTTCCTTGCAATAAAACCTCACATGGATTGCCAAGTAGTTTTCCATTTTATTAATTTAATTCATGCCAATGTTGAATCTATCCAAGTATGATATTAGTCACAATTCATATAGTTTACACATACCCTTGGTTGCCCAATTCATAAGATTGTATACAAATCAGAAATTCATCTTCCAATTGCAAATATTTTCAACTTCCTGTTAAGGGGGTCTACCTTAGAAAGAATTGCCTCAAGGAATTCACATGTAGAGATTAGTTTTTATATATGTGCACTTGTAACTAGCTGGAAAACTCCAATGCTATAAGATTTATAAGGTTGATGATTGCAACTATAAGAATTCATCTCTCTTTACCAATGTACCGCTCTCTCCAGAATTGAGCGCATCTTATGGCCTCAATGATATATGTGTTGCTTCTATATGTAGTTTGTTGGTATGTTTTTATTTGCTTCTAATTATAGGAAAAGATTCCTCAATATCTCCAGGTTCATTCAGTGTGAAAAAAAAATTAGACCCCATTTTCGTAAATGCACATTTGAGATAGATATTAGCAAATTAATCACCTATGGTTATCGGTGAGGTTAAGGGGGTGTGTTACAGTAGGGTCAACATAATCCATACAACCCCTTTAAATTTAATGCCTCATGGATAAAATATGAGTTTTTCTAAATATTGTTGGTTGAGAATTGGGAGCATTACAATTTAGATATGGGGATTCCTATAGCTGAGAATTTTTCTGCAAATATAACAAAGGTTAAAAAGGAAGAAGCAACATGGGCATACCAAAAACAATTAAGGGATGATTAATCTCTCGAGGTAGCGGAGGAGGAATCGAGTCATCTAGAAGATCATGATGGTGGTGGTTACAATTCTCAGGATATGAAGTAGAGGATTCTCTCCCTCAAAGCAAAAAGAAGAAGAATATTGGGGAATAGAGAGGAGTTATGGAGACTAAAGATTAGGGAAATTTTGCTTCAAAGTGCAGATGACAATAAAAAAAAAAAAATCATAATTATACATAAGGGATAAAATCTCAAAACACAATATGGGATATGGATTCTCCACGCGGGGGAAAGGTCTCCAGGTTTGTGGATTTAGCCAAATTAGGAATATCTCATTTCAACAATTTGTTTAAGGTTCCTTAGGAAACTTCCATTGATGAAATTATATAGGTGGCTCATTTGTTCCCTCAATTTGTTGAGTGAGAGGATAATCGGGCCCTAATGAAGCCCATTACTGAAGCTAAATTACAAAAGGTGCTACATGCTTTTCAAAGGGATAAGAGCCTAGGCCTTAACAGTTGGCCAATGGAGTTTTTTCTAGGGTCTTTTGAACCTCTAGATAATGATCTCAAATTCATTAAGGACTTTGAACAATCTGGGTGGATCTATGGGGCCTTCAATTACACCTTTATAGCACTCATCCTGAAAATTGATAATCCTTGATTTGAATAACAGAAATATTTTCGGAAGAAATCACATTAGAAGAATAAGGTCAACGCATTTCGAACCAACCAGTGTGGTTCATCATTCGGACAAGATGAAGAACCCTTGATTTGTTGATGATTTAGACCAATCTCCCTATGCAAATGCATTTATAAAATTATTTCAAAGATAAGCAAATAGATTGAAGCCAATTCTTTCCAGAAACTTTGCAAAAGAACGATTTACTTTTGTGGAGGAATGTTAGATTCAAAAAACCATAGGGGTTGCTCAGGAGGGGCTTCATGGCCTAAAGACTCAGAGGGAAAATGTCTAGTTATTAAGCTTGACCTTTCAAAGGTACATGATCGTGTCAACTAGTGTTACATTAGATTGCTTCTCACGCATCTGGGTTTTGAGGTCCCTTTCATCAATTTTGTGATCAATTTTTTATCTTTTATGTCATTTGTTGTGCTCATAAATGGTTTTTCATCTACTTTGTTCAATGCACAAAGTCGACTAAGGTATAGATTCCCTTTATCTCCTCACTTATTTATATTTGTAGTTGAATGATTAAGCAATATTATCATTGAGACTAAAAAAAGGGAGAGATTAATGGGGGCATGGGTGGTGGAAGATTTGTTTATTACCCATATTTTATTTATGGATGATATGTCACTATTTTTTAATGGTTTTAGAAGATACCTTGCCATGTTGAAGGAAGTTTTGACTCTCTTCCAAAAATCTATTGGTATGATGGTAAATATATAGAAATATTTTATTCCCCCATTAGGTTGTTGAGGGATAAAGAGATCAATTCCCAAGCTCGTTTTCCCTTCCAATCCTTAAATTTTGATTTAGGTATGAAATATTTGGGGTATAGGAAAAATGATTGGCTTTGGATTATAGCCAAGGTTGAAAAAAGGATAAAGAATTGGTGTTTCGGATGGCTATCCAGAGCTAGTAGACTTGTTCTTGTTAAATTTTTGTTGGAAGAAATTTTGGTTTTGTGGATGTCCATGTCTTGGATCCTTATTGGTGTACTGAATTCTATTCAGAAATTATGTAGTCATTTTTTGTGGATGGGTAAAAAATATGGCAGGGTCTTTCCATAGGTCAGGTGGATCAAAATTACTTTGCCCAAGGGTTGGGGTGGATGGGGGCTGAAGAATCTACAATTTTTTGTAAAATCTTTAGAAGCCAAAGTTGGGTGGAGATTGATTTCCATAGATAATCTTTGGACTACTATTTCCCATAAGAAATATATTTATCCCAGAGCTTTGGAGGATTGTATACAGGTTCCAGACAAGAGGATTCCAAACATATCCATCAAATGGAAGGTTGTGTTATCCTATTTATTGGCATTTGAATATGTACTTGCATGGAATGTCGATAAAGTGGAAAGGCTAGGAATCGAGGTAGACCCATGGGTGGGTTGTGGAGGCTTTTATCACCTTCCTCAAGAGTTGGTAAATTTTTTAAATGAAAATGGTAGATCAAATTTAAATCGTGTCATTGATCCTCAAAATACTTCTATGTGGGCTTAAGGTTGGCTTAGTGCTCCCTAGCTAAATCTGCCAATGGAATATCATAATATTTGGCACAATTTTACTATAGCTCTAAACTCTTCTCATGTGCATATAAGGGATGAAACTAACTCTTTATGTTGTTTTCACTCTCCCTTTGGAGTCTACACTCCAAAAATAGATTACCCGCATATCTACAACAACAGATAATTGGAGGAATTGGTGTGGTGGTAGAAGAGGATATGGAAACTTAAGTGTCCTCCAAAATCTCGATTATTCTTAGGGTGTCTACTATAAAATAAGGTCCCAACCTAGGAAAATGTGCAGATGCTAGCATGAGCGGACCTGGTTCGTGTGTGTTGTGCAAGTAAGCAACTAAAATAGTGATGCATCTTTTCATTTCCTATCCTTTCATAGTGGTTGTATGAAACTCCACCAGATCTAATATTTGTTGTCCTCAGTTTTGGCAAGGTGACTCTTTTCCAGACACATGGAAAGAGTGGTGGGATCAAGCTTCCTCAAAGAAGAATAAGAATATCCCTCCCTTCATTTTTTGGGGCATATAGATTGCAAGAAATAAAGCTACTTTTTGAGACAAAGTGTTCATATCTGAATGGGTGGTTGCAATAGTTATAGCTAACTATGCCATGCTTCCTTTGGAAGAGAAACCAAAAGTTCCTCAAAATATTAGAGAGGAGAAGATTAATAAATGAAAACCCTAGTATTTCTTTGATGGAGTTTCATCTGAAGGAGGTGATTGTGGTGGGGGTGCAATTTTGTATCTCAATGAAAGCCATTTTTTTAAGCTATAGAGTGGTTTGGGAAGAGGAACCAATAGTTTTGTTGAACTTCTCAGCCTTAAGCTTCTTCTTATTTTCACTATTGATAAAGGATGCCATTCACTATAGATATTTGGGGAGTCAATGATTATTATTAAATGGTTTAATGAGATTCAGTGATGCCACATGCAGACACTACTCCTAATTCTTGAGGAGGTTTTGCGTATTAAACACTCTTTTGAATTTCTTGTCAACATATTTACAGGGAGAGGAACCAAGAAACAAATGTGCTCTCCAAGGCTAGCTCTTCTCAAGTTCTAGGATTATGGAAGATATCTGAGCATATATAAGGGGCCACATCATAATATTTTCATAGACCGTTCATTAAAGGACTTCAGTTGGTTTTCCCACGGGATAGAGTTTAAGGACGATGTTTTTTGTGCCTATTGTTGGTAGTCTTTTATTTTTGCATCTTGGAATGCATATGTGCATATAGCTATATGATAGAATATCTCAAATAGTTTTTTGATGTATTTCAATTTTTTGACTCACCTTCTATTGTTTATCACTCTTTGAAATGATGGTTGATCATGTATTTTTTAGTGCAACCATGCACAGATAATATGTATTTTTTATTCACTAATAAAAAGTATGGTTTTTTCTTTTCCTTTTTTAAACATTTATATTTTTAACTTTTCATCCTTAGTGAAGCCAAAATACTTTAATAGTTCAAGAAATCTCCTTTCATAATCCTCCATTGTCATGCTCTCATCTTGAGTTCAAAAAACTCTTACAGTTTTTTGTCGTAGTAGTGCTTAAGCAAGTATTTCTTTTGGAAATACCTTTTGAATTGCCTCAATGAGATCCTCTTCTCATCCAAGTGCTTGACTTCTTTAAGCTTGTCCCACCACATGGAGGTTTTGCCTTGTAAGCGATAAATTTCAATTAAGGCTTCCAAGCTGGAATATTATCCAGGCTTGGGATCTATTGGTCCTATCAACTGGAAGAAACCCCATTTGAAGTAAATTTGTGTTTAAGAAGAAGTTGAATGTAGAAGGAAAAGTGGACAAATTCAAAGCTCGATTAGTATCAAATGGCTATTCCTAGATCCAGGGAATTGACTTTAGTAATATTTTTACTCCTATTACTCAATTAGTTTCTATTAGATTTCTTTTACCTATTATTGTTACTTTTGATTTTGAGGTAGAACAAATGGATGTGAAGACAACATTCATATATGGGGATCTATAAGAAGATATCTACATGAAACAACCATAAGGATTTTCAGTGAAGGGAAATAAAAATCTAGTATGTACGTTGAAAAAGTCCCTATATGGGTTAAAAAAATCACTAAGGATGTGGTATCAAAATTTTGATACATATATATTGGCACTTAAATTCACAAGCAGAAAAATGGATCACTGTGTATATTTTAAATTATTTGGTTATCTTATTTATTTTGTCTTATATGTGGATGATATGTTGCTAATTGGAAATGATGAGGAAATTATCCAGGATGTGAAAACTCAATTTTCCTATAAATTTTACAATAAGGATATTGGCGTTGTAAATTCATTTTGGGCATGGAAATTAAAAGAGATCACACAACGGTGAAACTCTAGTTAAATTAGAGGAAGTATGTCGAGACAATATTGCAAAGGTTTAATATGTAGAAAAATAAATCGGTAAAAGTCCATATTAATATAGGTGTAAAATTATCTACAAATCAGTGTCCCAAGACACAGTAGGACATGTCTCGTGTTCCATATGCTAGTGCAGTTGGAATTTTGATGTACATAATGGTATGTTCCAGATCAAACATTGCAACACACAACAGGATTATTGAGTAGGTATATGCCAAAAATCAGGGAAGTAGCATTGGAAAATTGTAAATAGAGTTTTCAAGTATATGTGTTGCACTATTGATTATGGATTGTGTTACCAAGGAAGACCAGGATTAGACATCACATTGGAAATCCATGTCTTTACTGATGCAAACTGGGTTGAAGATTCATATCACAGAAGATATGAAAGTGGGTATGTTTTTAACCTATTTGGAGGAGCATATAGTTGGATAAGCACGAGATACTTTATAGTAGCACTCTCAACTACAAAATATGATTACATTATAGCTATTCATGCAAGCAAGGAAGCAGTTTGGTTATAGAGGTTGGTACAAAAAGTTGTAAGGATAGATTTTGAAAGTCAAAGTGAAATTTTCCTAGCAAAGAACCATGCTTATCATTTGAAGGCAAAGCATATCAATGTTCAATATCACTTTGTAAGTGATATGGTTGAATATAAAAAGTTGTTGCTAGTAAAGGTGGACACTTTGAAGAATGTTGCAGATTCATTGATAAAATCTACGAGCACTAAGAAGTTCTCTTGGTGTAGAGAAAAAGTGGGAATTCCTAACCTGAATTTTTGTTCATGTACTCCTATGACCCCTTGTACATAAAGAAAACAAAAAGTGGGAGAATGTTGGGTATGTGTTATATTCTTTGCATGATTAGTCATATTTGGACCCAAGTTCCTAACAGGGGGTCTCATCTCCCATATAACTATTGTCATTGGGGGTCAAAGGACGTGGGTGAGGGGGGAGGGGACAACACTATTATGGATCCACCACCCCCCCCCCCCCCCCCCTTGTGGGGTATTTCAATGGTAGTGCTCCTCAAGCAATGTTTTTGGAAATTTTACTTTGTAAAATATTGTAATTCATAGCCAATCTAGAACATTCAACATTATGTCATAGATTTGACAATAGAACTTATGTTAGGGTTTTTTTTCCCTAGAAAGAAACCCTCATTTGAGACAAAATTGTATAGCAGCTATGTAATGAATGAGAGATATAGAAAAATAATCTTTTTTTCTCAGTTTTGGGCTTCTAGAGTTAAAACCTACACAAAGAACTTGAACTCACTACCCTAGAGTAGAAAGTGAGTTGAAAAAAGGGCCACATGTCCTCAAAAACTTCAAGTTTTGAAGGAACATATTGCAACACAAACACTTTTGATTGAATATATTCTACATAACAGTGTGAGGTGCCTTAAAATAATTGGAAAAAGAATGTTGCTTTTTAATATTTCATCAATCAAAATTTCAAGGCTCCAAAGCTTAAAATAACAACATGGCCATGGAGATAAGAATGTCATTTCTATAATCCTCTTTTGTTCCCTTTTACTTAAATTATACTAAATGTGATAAGAACAAGGCACTGTCAAAATCTGTATTGAAAACTTTTTTTGGATATTGTGGTGTATGTACACTATATATATTACAAGTCTAAACTGGAATATTTTGTCTTTTGAAAATAGTCCACAACTAAAAAACTAGCCTAGAATACAAATTATATTATCTAACATAAGATAACAAGCAATATGGTGATGGTACAGATGCTCCAAATCTATAAGAAAATCTAGAATATGTCCTAGTTGTAACTCAAGACTAGGGTGACATGAGTTGTTTTGCAAAAGATTCGTCTAATGAATAGGAAAAAGGAGGATATGAGAAACTTCTCTATTCATGTCTTCTTTGTCACCGTGAAGCTTAAAGTTTTCAATGTTTAAAGTGGACATAAGCAAGTAGTTTAGGAACTCATTTAGAAATATGGAAGTTAAAGAATACAACAACGCTAAAGTAAGTATTGGACAATTCGAAATTGTCAAAGAATGCAATATAGACAAAAACAAACAAGAAGAAAAGTACGTGTCTAAGTGACAAGAAAGAAGGTAGTATTTCAGTTATAAGGAAGTTGAACAATTTCATGCTCAGCAAGTCATCCTTCTCTAGTTCAGAGGAAGATAAATGATTAGTAATTGAGAGTATTCTCAAATAAGTAGCAACAATTGTTCAATGGCATTGTAGTAACGCACACTACAAGGGTGTAACAATAGCATTGGACAAGGGTGTTGTAGCAATGTTATAGTAGGTGTTGCAGCAACACTAGAGGGGTGTAATAAAAAAACTATATAAGAGTATTCTTACATCCATGTAGCATTGCTACAACACTTTGTTACTATGTTATTATTACATTGTTGCAACACCCCTATGTAGTGTTGATGTAACATCACTATTACAATGTACTTACGGTGGTCTATTAAGGACTTGGTGGCATTGGAAGGTGTGAGAGATGAGCTAACCAATAACATGATAGACATTAAACAATAGGTTCAATATTTGTTTAAGGCACACAAAAATTAAGATATTGAACCCATTTCCATGCAGAAGGAAAATGTGCAGGTCCTCAATGAGCATCACCTTTTGAAGGAACATATGCCAACATAGAAAATCATGGCTAATATATTCTACATATGATGGTTGAGCATGTTATAAGTGAAGTAACAAGTCCAAGATTTAGATTATTCTAAGGCTTGAAGGACAAAGAACTTGAACTAACTTCCCTATAGTAGAAAAAATGGTCACGTCCTCAAAAACTTCAAGCTTTGGAGGAACAGATAACAGCACAAACACTTGTGATCGAATATCTTCTCCATAAGGGTGTGAGGAACCTTAGAGGAATGGGAAATAAGAATGTTGGTTTTGAGTATTTTATTATTCAAGGCTCCAAAACATCAATAAATAGCATGGTCATGGAGTTAATAATGCTAATTCTAGAGTGGTTTTTTATTACCTTTTACTTAAAGTATACTAAATGTGATAAGAAGATAATAGTGTATAAATGAAAAAATAAATCTCTTTTTGGTTCTTGTTAGCTATATAGTACAATTATGATCAGAAATATTTTTCCTTTTGAAAATGGTCCACGAACTTAAAAATCTAATATAAAAATCAAATTATATTCTTTATTTTGTCATAATTATCTTTGATAGAGTCTCTCAAAATTTGAAATTCCATGGAAGAAACAAGATTTATGGAGAAACTTTAGTAGAATTGTTAATCGAGATATACCAAGTCCAAGATAAGATTATGCAAAAACTATTTTTAATCTTACTCATGAATACTAACACAAAAATTATTTTTCTTTATCAAGAATAAAGACGAAGTAGGAGCAATACCAAGGTGCAAGCATAGGATAATGATCTTGGGAAGGAACCGAATTTGAAAATTTTCAAATGCTATACCAAGCTCATTAAGGAGCCTAAGGAAATGTTTAACATGGAAAAATTATTCTATCAAATGGTGGTATTTTTTTTCAGAAGGCTAATGAAGGAATCAATGAAAGCATATTTGAGAACCTGACATGATAATGAATGAGATGATGAATGTAGTGCCCCATTTTACCTTAATTATGAGACCAACATATTCAGTCTTACTTTGACTTATGAGATAGATATTATGGCATATACTTTATTCTTTGAGGACATCATACAATGATGATCTAGTTATATTTTCAAGAGGTGATGATTATGATTTCAATTGCTAGTATAGGTTTTGTTGATGGTTATGATATTGGTCTAGATTCTTAATTTTGATGTTGATTATCATGTATATATTTTGATGACTAATATTTATGATCAGATGTTATTAAAAATTGTCTAAGCATGGACGAAAACCATAGTGGTGCATTGGCGCATGAGGGGATAGTGTTTCAAGTTTGGTTATTGAGTACAGTTGATATTCAATTGAATTTATCAATGATGTATCAATACACACACACACACACCATATTGATGATAGATTAGTGGATTCAGGCACAAGTTATCTATTTACTGAATGACTCACATATGGGTGATGGGGCTATATGGAGAAGAATTCATTTTAATTATAGGGAAGGGGGATCATCCCTAACTCTACATTCTAGCACTCTAGCCATGCCTTGGGTTGGAAGGTTGGGAACCTTCATCATAAAGTTGCACGATGTCATGAGGGTTGAATAAAGAATTAGATCACTCACAAAGTTTCACTGACAAGCATGCATCAAGGCAAACACATTTATCCTCAACCACCATTAGTCTAAAAATAAGGGGAAACTAAGGAGTTAACAATTGTCTCCATTGTCATACCTATGTTCCCCTAAATTAGTCACAGATACTTGAAAGGAAAGCATCGCGGAACCCTTAGAATTGTGGGAAGAGTTCCCAAAGGGAATGATCAACTTGTCAATCTTGTTATCAGGAAATAAAAAGATACTTCAAAGGAAAGCATTGAGGCATCCTTGGAACTGCAAGAAGATTTATTGAAGCACATGACTTGGCACCCTTAATATCACGAAACAAATGGATACTTGAATGGAAAGTGTTTTGGAACCCCTAGAACTATGGGAAAAGTTCTTAAAGGGAAGAATCAACTTGGCACCCTTTGTATTCGAAAATAGAAGGATACTTGAGTGTAGTGACACCAAACTAAATTGGCACCCTTAGTATCGAGAAATAGAAAGGTAAAATTAATGTCAGATAATGGGCCAAAGTGCCTAAGATAAAGAATACAGTTTAGTGAGGCTACATCATGGTCATGTCCAAGAATAACACCTGAATAAGGTGAGGAATTGATGATGGAAACTTAACTAAACTGATAGGGGGGGTGAATCAGTTTACTACATTCATGGACAACTTTTTCTTTTCTTGTTAATGTTTATTTGAATTTTTCAAAGAGAAGTTTAACACTACATAAAATGCAGATTTAATATATGAAATATGTAATATATGAACCAAAGCATAACAACTATCATGGAAACATAAAATCAACACACAAAATCATCACATATGGACACCAAATATTTATTTTCAATCCTCAGTCTTGTTATTTCATCTAAGACTGCGTTAAACTTGACTATTTTTTTAGCTAACTTTTATTCAAGTTCATTCACACATGCAGAGGTCTCATTAGACTGAACACTTTCCTTTTGAAAGGGATGTTTCTTCTTCTTCTTTCTCTTCTCTTATTTTGTACTTCTTCCACTAGTATCTCCTTCATGAATATTTTGTAGTTTATCCCAGATTTATTTTGCATATTTAAGGTCTATAACCGTCTCAAGAACATTATACTCATGCTCTCTCTCATCACATATTTGTACCATATTCTTTAGATCTTTGTTTTCATTCCTTATTCTTGCTATTTCATCTAGGACTGTGTCAACCTTGACTATTTTTTTAGCTAACTTTTCTTTAGGTTCATTCACACATGCATAGATCTCAATAGATTGAACACTTTCCCTTTGAAATGGATTTACATCTTAAAACCCCTTGTCATTGATGTCAAATGGGGAGGTAAGAAGAGGTATGGAGCAAGAGGTATTTTTTTCCAGGACAAACAGAAGAAGGATCATAGTGTTTCCATCAATGCTAAAGGGGTAGAATCTTGGTAATGTTGGAATTGATGTCAACTGATCATGTTAAGGATGCTTGATGTCATTAAGGTTGATTGTGGTTGATTGTGTTAAGGTTGATTTATTTTAAAGGTTGATAAGTGATGTGAAGTGCAAAGGTTGGTCATTGCTAACTATGTTGATTATTGTGAAGGTTGATCATTGTTAAATATGTTGATTTGTGATCTTGATGTATGGCTTACAATTAAATTGAAAAATGGTCCATGATATCTTGAGACATAAGCTGGAAAATGTATGATTTCATTAAACATGAGTTCTCAAAGACATGAACATGTGGTTTGTACAAATTTGAAAAATGTGGCTAATACAAATCTAAAAAGTTCTCAAGGTTTTTCTTTTGCAATCATTACAGTTAAGCTATATTATTTCATCTCTATTTCATATTACAAAATTATGAATTTCATATTTGAAAATGAAGACCTTGATTGTGAACAGCCTTAGAAGACGAAGAGACAACTCCTCATTTTGTATACTTTTGTAGAATACAAGCAATGAATAAGATATGCTTATAAAGTATACGTTTTTTAATGAAAATAGAACTTTTGGAGTTAAGAAGCTTGTATGAGACTGTTCATGAACAACATTTTGATAAGAGGAAAAGAAGAGAAAAATAGTAGAAGAGGGATAGAATTGAAGAAGAAAAGAAGAGAAGATGAGCAGCAAACTTGAGAGCAAAAATCAATATCATGTAAGTAGCAAACTTGTTTGTGTATTGTGAATGGGAGATTGTAGTCTCCTTTCAAGTTGTAGCTTGATAAAGAAGAGGTTGTAGCCTATTGAGGTGGAAGACTCTTGTAGGTTGTAGTCTGCAGGAAACTTTGTGGTAGTTGGAGGTTCCTTGAGGTAACAACCTCTTGTAAGTTGGAGCCTACAAAAAAATTCATGTTACAGGGGAGTAGAAACTTGTCATCACATTACTTTCAACCAAAAATTCGTATTTTTCTCCCTTTTGCGTTTCCACTTATATCTGGTGTCTTCATTGACTTCTTGTTGAATGTTGTGTGAATGCTCTTGAATTTTGAATGAGTATATGTGCAAATGCCTTTCTTTGATAACTACAAAAGAAATCTTTAGTAATTGAACATATACATAATTAATTAGTTGCATAAGAATATAATAGAAAAATGATATTAAGTTGAGCTAGATAATAGGAAAGATAAAATTATTGATTTAGCCACCCCCCTCCCCTTCTTAGTAATTAACAAGCATATATCAATTGAACCGATGACTTAACATCTAGGAGTGCCCTAACAGTGCAACTGATCATCGCCTATCCAAGACCCCATGGATAATACATGTGAAAATTAATGTTAGAGTAAAATTTTATTTGAAAATTAGAAAAAACTTTAAAAAGACATTATTAGGGTTAGAATTAAATCAAACCTTATATAAATCAAATAAATTATATCTTGATTAAGTATTCTAGCTATCCTAAAATGTGTGGGAAGCATACTCTAAATTGTAAATAATTATGATAAAATGTTGAGTTATAATAACCATAAAGGGGAGTTGAGTGTGAAATAAAAAGAGCCAATTCATGAATTAAGAAAATTGATATTCAAGAGAAACCTTCATGTAGAAAAGCATAGAATTGAGAGCAAGAGACAACTAAGAGAAGAAAATAATAATGGAGGAAATTAAAAAGAAAATATAATATAAAAGAAAGTTAAAAGAAAATAATAAAATAAAAAGGAAGTTAGAGAGAAATAATAAAATAAGAAAAGGGAAATCAAAAGAAACTAATAAATAAGGAAAGTTAGAAGAAAATAATAATTAATTAATAGTAAGAAAGGGGATGATTTGAGGATGAGAACCAAGGGGAAAAATAAACTCCTATTAAAAAAGGCCAAACTATTGAAGACATATCATATACACCCTAATGTTGGACAATTGCCCTAAAGGTTGAATATAATTTTATGTGACTAAGTTGAGACTCATTGTGAGTTTGGTGTGTGTGGAACTACTTCATTGAGTGGGAACTTCTTGAGCTAGAGAGCTCACCTCCACACTGCAAGGTCATTCATCTTTCGTACAACCCCATTGTAGCTCGGGGGTTCAAGGGGAAGGAAAGTACCCAATAGTAGGTTGGGAGGTCAACCAGTGAGTCGAAAATATTTGGCAAGCATACAAGGATTGGAGGATGGATCTCTTCAAACCTCATTAGAGTACTTCAAAAATCAATTGCAACTCTCTGGACACATAAATCGAGGGTGAATGGTATTTTGTGCTTAAAATTGATATAATTTATGTACATTTAAAATAAAATATTTTTGTTTCTATGTTCACTATAGAATGTTAAATAATTTTGCAAAACCAAATGTGTTGTATAACTTTATGTTATTAAAATTGTAAATAATATGAAATAGTAATACTCTTAGCTTTGGTGTCTCACTAGCAATAATTGTTTTGATATAGAATCCTATTCTAATTTTCAATTTGTATTTATCCAATAATAGTGCCTAATAGTGCTTACAATACTAATTGTTACAGTTCCATTGTATCTACTAATTTTATTTAATCTGGTATGTTATATCATACTTGTCCCTAGTACGTATTGGGGTTTGTTAAGTTTAATAAAATAAAAAATAAAAAATAAAAAGCAAAAATTACATCTAAGATTGGGATGTTACATTTGGTATCAGAGCATAGATTCAATCTCTACGATCTATGAACCCTCCTACCTATTTTAAACAATAAATTAAATTATGAATCGACTAATATCATATTTGCAATTTATAGCATTATACTAACATCATATTTACATTGTTGAAATTTATATTTGTGGAAAAGCATTAGATCTATATAATGTGCTTCTTGGCTGTAAAAAGAGTATTATTTGATGAGCATATTTAAACATACCTATAAAGAAAAAGGAATACATGGATGACATAAATATGCATAATGACTTACTCATTTACTTTATTAAATTTGAAACAACTTGTTCTTTTATATAATTGAACTATGTTATTCATAACATCTATGAGGGTCTCCGTGCCTATGGTATTCACTTGCTCATTCAAACCTATTAAATCCTTGTTATGGACAACTTTATGGCCTGAGAGGGTTTACGAGTTCGAAGATAATGGTTGGGAATCTAGAATTTTGCGTTAACTTGAGTTACTTAGCAAACCCATATAATAATGTGCAAATATTATAATCCAGGATAATATAGTTCATTTGACTATTTCGTCAAACACTTTATGTGCATCCTTCAAAATCCTATACTTGCTAGTTCATTTAAATATTTCGTTAAACGGTTTGTGCACAATCTTCGAATTCTTATATTTTTGGGTTTGAAAATTCAATAGTGGAGAGATAAAATACTAGATAGTTGAAGATTTGGAATTTATACATAAGATTTACAAGGAGTTTAAATTCTACATGAGGAATGAGTAATCTGAAATAAAAAGAAAAATCGACAAGGAGTTTTTAGAACTATATTGTCAGTAAATTAAGAAATTATCTTAAAAATATATGTAACTATAATCTCAATTTTATATATAATGATATTATAATTATATTTTATATAATAATATTTAATAATTACAAGTCTCCATTACAAAATTATCTTGGTAATTTTCTATTTCAATTGGTATCATACTATCTTCAATGGCTTTCTTTTACATATAAGTCAATTAATGTGTTTGGAATAACAATATTATTGGTTTGTACATTAATAATAGGGTTATCGATACTAAAATATTTTTCCACTAGGACTCCCCCCATCATAAGACCTAATAGTTATCCCATGATATAAATTTTTTCGGGATCTTTCCTTCTTCAATCGAGTCTCCTCAAATAGAGTTCCCTCACTACTTTCGAGTAAACTAGCACAACTTAATAGCTTGGAATAGTGGGACCTTGACACATGCATTCTTGAACTCACCCAAGAAATCAAATTATGGTTGGGTTATAGGTTTTTCTTGATTTAAACTTTAAGGATAAGGTGTTTCTTGAAGTTCATGGATTACATACTCAGTTCTTAAAGGTTTAGGAGATGACTCTTGCTTAGGTTCTTCATTTCAAGCTTCCCCATTCAGATCCTCAATACACAAAGGAGGTGCTCTTTAGTTAGTGTCTTCCCGAATCTAAGATGGATTTCATGGCAGTCCAAGGAAGATATGGACTAAGGCGTATATGTTGCAATTCCAACAACTTGTGTTAGTTGAGTTGGGATACCATTACTGGGGTTAGTTATGGGTATTTGTGATCATTCAGGGGCATATCTAGATGCTTGTATTTGAGGAGAAGAAAAGAGTTGCATAGGTGGTTGCAGAGGAGTCTATTGAGGACCTCCATTCACATGATTTCTCCACCATTTCTACCAAAGCTATTGAAGGGGAGGAGGAGAAAAAATCCATGAATGAGATGGTAAGCACCACTGTTAAGAGGAATACTTCATGGAAGGGTTAGTCCAACAAGAATTAAAACTCTAAGATAGATCTTAGATCATACCTTGTGGCTTTCATGGAAATGGTCTTTTTCGTGCGACAAAACAAAGTTATTATGACTCTTCTGCTTCTTGATAGATATATTTTAGTCTAATTAGAGACTAGCATCTACTCATAGGATGCTCTTTGCTACAAATAGCATAAATTTTGATATGATCCAATGGGAAATCCTTTATTGGGTGCTTTCTTCTACATTTTAGGCAAACTAACATTAACTCTAATTCTTCCCCCAACTCCTCCTTCTCCACCTACAAGGTATCTAGATGTCAACTCAGTGTGCTTGATATATCAGTAAAGTTCTCTGGCATGTTCCTAATTTCTACTTTAGTGACTCCACCATATCAATCATAGCCAACATATCTCGGGGTACTATGTCGGTCTTAGAAGTTCCCTCATGAATATTGTTAATATAGTTCCACAATGTCATCAAAATATTGTTGGAAGATATCTCCTCCACTCATCAAGTTGAGTTCTATACAGTCATCTCTGACCCTCACAATAATAAGATGTGAAGTGTCTTTGGATCCAAGTTTGCTTGCCTCGCTCTTCAGAAATTGTAGTGTAATATCTCAACATAGTCTTCAAGATTTTCATTTTCATGTTGGATGATTTAGAAGACTTCTTCTATTTGCTCATTTTCCTTGCAGTAATCTTGATGTTTTTCTATGAACTTCTTTTCCATTTACACCTACATCTTGACGCTATCCTACCCCAATCCCATGGAACAATGTAGTGTGATGCCTTTAAGGGTAGTAGGAAATATTTTCATCTTATGCACATTAGAGACAAAGTCATAGCTTTTGCAAAGCACATCGAACTCAAAGAGAAAGGTGTCAAGATCTTCTTTCCAAAGACAGAAAATCTGGAAAGGCTAAATGTGGAATGTTTCTCATTTTTTTATGCTCCTACAATTTTGTGATGGGGGATCCAAAGAAGGAGGACTACTCCTCTTTAACTTTATGAGTCAATTCTTCTAAAGAATTGTCTTCCTCCTCCAAGGGTGCCTTGGAAAAATTAGGAAAAATTAGTGTTGTGTGGAACTATTTGTCAAAAAGTATTCAGGAATGGAGATTTTGTAGGAGAAAAAGATGAAGGCTAGATGAATTTAGATTCTACTTCAAAGGATTTATATTTCTATTTGGCTAATGAAATTGATGTAGGAGTTAAATAATGTGCTTGGATATGTCATTTTTTATTACAACCTACATTTTTATTTTTAGAAAGAGTTTTGACAAATATACCAAATTAATCTCTACTCCTATGCATCTCAAAAGTCATTTTATCAAAGAAAAATTAGAACAATGAAGCAGTCCTATCTTAAAAGAATGAAATATGTAAAGAAGAATGAAATATGTAAAGTGGTTAGATATGATCCGAATAGAAAATGGCATCAGCGCATGGTATTCATCCACCCATGTTATTCATGCACCCATGGAATTTACCCATGGTATTGTAAGTGGCATCCACCCATGGTATTCATTCACCCATGGAATTGACCCGTGGTATTGTAACTGAAAAATACTATAAGTAAAAAAACCACAAAGAATTTTTTTATTAAAATGGAGAATAATTGTACAAGCTACAGTGTGGCAGACAAACTGTCCTTTTACAATACTATAAGTAACAAGTCACATTTTGTAAAAGGACAGTTTTTCTGCCACAATGTAGCTTTACAGTTATTCTCCGTTTTAATATAAAAAAAATTGTGGTTTTGTTTATTGGGCATTCTCCTCTTTTTCTTCTGGCATTTTAATTTTTTAGATCTTGGGGGCCTCTCCCCCAAAATCCATTTCAAACTTTTAGATCTTGGGGGCCTCCCCTAAGATCCAAATCAGTGGTATCAGAGTAGGTTATGATTACATCGCAATGACGGTTCGATGCATATTTCAGTTTCAAATTTTGCAGCGATATTCAACAAACTTCAAGCATGTTCTATGTCCTCCACAGATCATTTTCTTGGGCCAAGCGGGACAGTTTTTTTTTCATTTTTTTATAGGAATATTTTTGGGTGGTGAGTTTGCAGATCAGTTCTAAAATTTTTGGTCCAAAATTTATAAAAACAAATAACATATATGGGTTCCTTGTGAAAAAAATACCCAATTTCAAAAACAAAATCGGCCGAATCAGAGTCCATATGAAGGAGATATCGCTGATTTAAAATCAGCTATGTTGTAGAATTTTTCTGATGGAAACTGGTGGACGGTGACTCTCCTATAATTTTTTGCAGCTTTTGTGTAGAATTTCATAACAGTGATTACAGATCTAAGCTCCTCCTGAAAAATCACCCAATTAAAAAAAACAAATTGGGTCGAATCGGAGTTCAGATGTGGGAGATATCGTTGATTTAAAATCAATTATTTTTTCAGAACCTTTGTGATGGGATGGGGAATACTTGTAGCATGGATCTGAGATTCCAGAGTGTTCATATAAATATTTCCAACAAATGGGAAGATTCAGAATGGTCATTTTGTTTCTAAAAATAGGCTATAATAAATATTCAGAGTTATATTGACCAAGTTATATCCATTTTAATTCTAGAGCAGCATTCAAAGCGAGTTTCCTTTAGAGATGTGCCCTCCCACCCTACTTTAGTAGGCACCTACTTCACATTCATCAATTTCAACATAGCAACATCCGGCTTGGGTTCTTTGGAGATGTGCCCTCCCACCCCAGGCTATTTAGGCACCTACTACTTCATCAACAACCAACATCATAGTTATGGGTCAACCACACAAAATCCTTGTCATCGAAGTCCATTTTCTAGGTCGTACATTGTTAGTATCATAGTTGGTCACAAGCATTACAAGGTATATCTATCCTCGGATCTTCGTTTGTCATGGTTATGGGTCATCCACAAACCCACACTTCATCGAAGTCGATTTGCTAGGCCACACACTGTCAGTATCACAGTTGGTCACAAGCATTACATGGCATATCTATCCTCGAATCTTTGTTTATCATGGTTATGGAACATCCACAAACCCACACTTCATCAAAGTCCATTTTCTAGGCTGCACACTCTCAGTATCACAGTTAGTCACAAGCATTACAGGGTATCTCTATCCTCGGATCTTCGTTCATCATGGTTATGGGCTAACCACATAAAACCCTTCTCTTCATTGGCTCTCCATATTCAACAAAGGCTTCGCATGAGGGAACTTCACACAATGGGGATTATTGCTTCTTAAGGAGGGAGGAATGATATAAATAGAAAATGGCATCAACCCATGGTATTCATCCACCCATGTTATTCATGCACCCATGGTAATGTAAGTGGCTTCCACCGATGGTATTGTAAGTGACATCCACCCATGGTATTCATTCACCCGTGGAATTGACCCATGGTATTGTAACTGAAAAATACTATAAGTAACAAGTCACATTTTGTAAAAGGACAATTTGTCCGCCACAATGTAGCTTTTATAGTTATTCTTCGTTTTAATAAAAAAATTCTTTGTGGTTTTGTTACTTATAGTATTTTTTAGTTACAATACCATGGGTCAATTCTATGGGTGAACGAATACCATGGGTGGTTGTCACAATACCATGGGAACATACCATGGGGGAATGAATACCATGGGTGGATGCCACTTACAATACCATGGGTAAATTCCATGGGTACATGAATAATATGGGTGGATGAATACCATGGGTTGATGCCATTTTCTATTTGGATCAAAATAACAGCAAGTAAAATTACAATAGAAAAAAAAATGGAAAGACTTAAATTACCTTTCTAATTGCTTAGAGAGAAAACCAAAAGTTTGTTCATTTAATTATCAACTTGTGGTTCAGAGGGAACTTGTGAACTGCAATGCATTGTATATGCTAGTACATTTGTGTATGTGTTTGAAGTTGTAGAAAATAAATAATTGTCATCGTTTAAGATATAGTGATGCTTTTAAAAGTCACAATATAATCTAAATCACACCTTCAAACCAATCCACACTTATAGGAATGTAAAGGTAGGAAAGTAAATCACACCAACATCTAAAGGTGACTTGCTTAAGTATTAAAATGATCTTGGTTGTTATAACTAATATGGAATTTTACATGTAATGAAATGAATTCAATCACAAACCGTTAATAAATTTATTCTCATAAAGAAAAAATAGCCATAAACCAACTACTTAATAAAACCAATCTTAACTATTTAGGAAAACATAGTTATTATGATTTTAAAAACAGAGTAATTTTTATATGACAATAGAGTTGCAACAACAACCCTAAATCATGGGATGTTGTAAATCCTTCACAAAATCAATTAGTGAGTAAATGAATATAACATTGTAGGTTTTAACCTCGTACAGAAATTACCTGCATACGAATTCTAAATCACAGGAAAAATAAAAATGCGAGAGCATAACACATAAAACACATATACACAGAGATTTACCACTGGATCCCAAAGCCGGGACTACCAACTTGATTTTTCATTATGTTCCTTTCAATGTTACAATACATATTTATACATGCCGAAGCATCCAATACCCTGGACCGAAAACCATCACGTCCAAAACCATGGACCAAAAACCATAGGTAGGTTCGCCCAACCTAATATAGGGTCCAAA
>APFE030931766.1:12192-35926 GCA_000404065.3 Pinus taeda | reverse complement strand
GGTTCACTACGTAGGTTAGTCGTGGAAAGAATATAACACAACCCAACAAACATTAACACGTAAGTTTCAATATTAAATCTAAAGTTAAGAGTTGCAACAATATAAAAAATAGAGTAAATGTAGAAATACACAAAAACATAAACTGCAATTATATCTATGATATGGATACAGATAGTACTTGACTAAGAAGGAGGCCTACCTCCTTAGATAAGGAACTGGTTAGAAAAAAATGACGTTTTTCTTGACTTTTGTGATAGTATGGGCCATATCGCCGAACTATGTCATCACAATTTAGTGTTATATGTAGTAGTGAATTGAACTAGAGAAGAAAGGAAATTAAATTGCAAGAAATATAGAAAGTACAATAACTTGTTCTTCTCTTAATTTCTCTTATGTTATTGTTGTTACCCAATTCAAGGAAAGAAAAGGGTTTTTATATGAGATGACTTCTATCTAAATAAATCAAATAGGTGGATGGACAACCATGAGATCCAAGTTGTTCATCTTGTTAAGTTCTTCATAAAATGGATAAAAAAGGAATTGGTTGACTTGATTTAGTTTTGTGATGGGTGGTGGTTGAGTCATCCTCTTTTCTTAGTCATCCACTTTCTCCAGTCATTTTTTCTGTGTGAGATATCATCTTTTGATTGTCTAATAGGTCAAAAAATTACAGTTGGATGGTTGATTATTTTGTTGACACAACATACATAGAGTTGCAACATTGTCTCTAGAGTTGCAGCAAAAAGAGAAATGAGGAATTGAAACAACACAACATTGGCAGGGGAAACATGAGTTGTAGTAGCGATTTCAGGAGTAGCACGAGTTGCATCAATAGGAACCATGATGCCAAAGTCACAACAACAATGATAGTGATCTAAAGTTACAACTCTTTGTAGTTGCATCATGGAGTTGTAGTAGCAGTGAAGAGTTGCAACAACTATGTTTACATCTTGGAGTTGTAGCAGTTGTACTTTGATCATGAGGAGAGAGTTGCAACACCTTCAAGAAGTTGCAAAACCTACAAGGACTTGTATCCATTGTTGATACACTTGCACTAAGTAGTACCGACTAAGCTAATTTATTTCATGGTATTTTAATCAATCCATGTGTTTGTAAAATTAGATCACATGATTGTAAGGAATTATGCTTATATTTAGAGTCACATTAAGAAATGTAAAATTATTATTTATCCTAAAGATTAGAGCTAGGTTGCTTGAGTAAAATCTAAAACTCTAAATTGGAAAAATAAAGAAAGCATGAAAAAAACTATGATCTAATAACTTAAATAGTTGAAAAAAACAAATCACACTTCTTGAAAGTAAAATCACATTTCATGAAATTCAAAGCACACAACCTAAAATATTATGGAAGATAAATCATGCACTAATGTCCCACAGTTATAGTTTTTTTAGATTCAAAGGCATACATTTGTTGACTCCTTATTCTTGCACTTATCATCATGGTTGATTTTAAGTAGTAAAATAAAAGGACATACTTAGTAATGTAAATAATGCTCGAGTAAGTCTAGTTTGGTGGACTTTGCATGCATTGGGGAGTTTCCAAATGGGTGGAATCTCCTAATATTTTACTCAACGCATTAATAAGATTGTTTCTCGAGACATTTACTATCTATGGAATGGAAGACCTACATTTCCTTATGCAAGACTATTTTGATAAGATATGCATGCAATAGGGAATTTTCTTAATAGAGAGGCTCTCCTAATATTTTACCTAGTTTATTAATGAGCTTGTTTTCATGAGCATTGGCTAAGCTATTAAAAAATAACTTTATTTTTTTATGAACAACAATAAAACTATGATGACAACTAAACTAACAATGTTGATAATTCAAAACAAGGAGTTATGAACAAGTATGAACAAGAAAAAACATGATATGGACAAGATAGTTAAAATTTCATTTAAGTGTAAAATTGTTTACATAAATATATCTAAGAATGAAAGGAAAATACAAAAAAATATGTGCACATGCTAAGACAATGGGGGGCCTCCACACCTTAGCTTGTACACTGAAGGGTACTTTCTAGTAAAAATGATTAAGATTTAAGAAGGAACAAAATGAAATACAAATATAAACATAAACACAGAGATACAACGAAAATGGAACTTCAATTCACTAATAGCAAAAACTGAAAATTGTTTACATGAAGAATGTAAATAAATTGTCTCAGACGATGGTAACTTATCTCTGAGAAGAGATGTAGCGGTTACACGCCTTCTGAATTGTGTTACAATGAGGCTCTAGGCCTATTTATTATTAAAAAACAATGGAAAACCTTAAACGTGTAAAAATCTAACCTTAGGAGATGAAGCGCAAAACATTTGTGGGCCCCGTTGGGGTGAATTGGTACATCAACTTCCTAGGGTCGTAACTTTGGCATACGATCTTTGTTTCATGTGAACGATAACATGTTCGAAAGATATATCTATGGACTACAACTTTTGACTAAAAATATTAGGCAAAGGCTCTTTCTTGCCTATTTTCCAAAAAAATGTCGTTTAGGGCCTCAAAACAACTCCAGAAGTTCAGGACCTGAAAAACTAACAAAAGTAGTAAATTGTGCTACAATTAAGGAAACTGGAAGAAACAATGGTGGGGGTACAAGTGGAATAGGTGGGTGGCCACCAATATCCACCTAGATAAAAAAAACACAAGGATTGCATATGTTACTCATAGTGAAGCTCAAATTATAGTCTCAATGATGAAGTTCCTAAAGATTGGGATCATAATAGAAATATAAGAGTTTGAAATCTAAAAGCTATATAGTAACCTTCACTAGCTTTGCTTTTATACGCAAAATTTGAAACAAATCATTGAAAAATCTCTTTGTGTCTAACAAGAGACTAATCTAAACCTTCTTCTAAATAAATTTTGACTTTTCCCATGGCCAAAATCATGGGAAAATATCATTTGCTCAGAGTTGGCCAAAATCATGGGAAAATATCATTTGCTCAGAGTTGGCCAAATTTCATCACAAAATATGTGTTTTAGAAGGTAGAGTGTCCATGTTGATCATATCTTTACATCCATTTTTTCGCAAAACCGGGGGGGGGGGGGAATTAAAAATCTCGGGATCATGGGCGACAAGATTCATATAATCATTTTTTCCCAACTTCGCTGTAAGTTCAAAATGAATAAGAATTTATGGAAATTGTTATTTTCCAATTAAAAAATTGGTAAACTAGATTTGCAATGCATACATTTTCATAAAAATTAAAAAATTAAAAATTAAATTAATAATAATAAAATACCTTAGGAAGTGGTTTATTGATCAAAATAAGTTTAAAATGTAAATAAAATGGCATGAAATAGGTTTATTAATGTCAAGTTGTGGTATTTTATCATACCAAAATATTGTCAAAAGAGAGGATTGATATCTACCCTAAGATGAAGATATGATATGTCCCCATGCTCAAAAATTGTGTCACTACTCCTCAAAATGTCATTGATGCCAGAAGAAGAACATACATTTTATCACTTTGTGTTGGCTATGATTTTTGTCCTATTTTTCTTGGCATGTTCATTTACAACCTCACCTTGAGGCTTTCATTCTTCTTCTTAAATTTTTTCTTATATTGATACTAGATATAGGATTGCTTAGACACCATCATATTCTCTTCTTGACGTCTTTTGTTTTCTTCTTTGAACCTTTCATTTTCCTCCACTAAAGTTAGGTTATGTCTTGTAAGCAATTCCTTTTGCGTTTTGATATACCACTCCAAAAAGCTCATCTCTTCAATAGTTATCTTCGTCTTTCTAATTTTTCTCCTCTTTTTCTTCATAGCCTCTTTAGTGATACTCATAGGAGTGTTTCCATTTCCTTTTTGAGGAATATCTTTCAAGATGTTTGCAAGTTCATCCTTAGTTAGGTATTTTCTTCCTCATTAATGAGAATGTATTCGTTTGTCATCTTTGAATTTTTATCTGCATATTTTGTTGTTGATGGTTGTTGTTTGATCTGAATGGAAAGTGGCTTCCAACCATGGTATCCACCCATGGTATTGTAACTAAAAAAGTCATAAATAACAAGCCTCACTTTGTAAAAGGACAAATTCGTCCACCACAATAGAGTAGACGAACATTTCTCCCATTTAATAAATGGTTTTCTTGAATGGTTGTCCTCTCTATGTATTCAATGCATATTTTCAATATTGTGTGGTTTCTTTCCTCTCCCCTTGTTCAAGTATCCTATATCTTAGTCACCCCAAAATCCATATCAATGGTATCAAAGCGGTTTATGAATCCATGGTAATAAAGGTTTTATAAGGGTTTCTAGAGTAGATCGGTTAGCTTCCTTCAATAAATTGTCCTTATCTGCGGCATTTGGATACCATTTGCCGCAAATACCCTCAGTTGATGCTTTTGGCCATTACATGGCAATATTTCACAATTTTCACTGCATTTTTTTTCTTTCTTTCCATTCTTAATTATTTTCTATTTGGTTGGGACTCAAACACTCAGTCTCTTGATTTCAGCGTCCTCTATCCCTTGTTTAATAGTGTGGGTTTTGGGGTTGTGTTCTTGTTTCATGGAAAAACATATTGTGAAAAGAATCATTTATATGCCTTTATACAATGTACAATTTTGTGGTGTTGCAAACATAAGAGAGAAATTATAGGCAGATAGTGCAACTCAAGCTGATGTATGGAAATAGCCATGGCTTTCTATTCAAGAATTCATTGGCAAACTGACTTGAAACTGTGAAGTCGATTCTCCACCATGAAAAGCTTTGCCTCGTCGGCTTCGTTAGAATCATTCTCTTCTCATCATCATCATCATTTTCTTGTTATAAATGGACAACTACTAAATACGAGGCGACCTCAGGGCAGGGGCCATGATCAAGTCCCTACTATTCTATAGTGCTTCAGTAAGCTCGAAGAAATAATTCTTCAACTTGGAGAATGGGACCCCATCAAAGCTTCCCCTGATCATCTCTGACATAGGAAACAACCTATTTTGGGTGAATTTCCACTAACAGCACTATGGCCATATAAGGCAAAACATTAAAAAAAAGAAGGTATGTCTAGAGTCAGTCTCTCCACACCTACACATCATCCTCATTCCACCCAATTTCATGTGAATCTTTTTTATATCATGTTGGATATGCATATTCCCTTCAAATTCCATATGGTCCTTATTCACCAGCTAGGATGTATTTTCCTTCTATTAGGGTATATACCCATGTTCATGGCACTCAATGCCTTTATACAGGACCTTTCTACTAGTATCTATTCCTTTAGGTGTCCAAAACATCTCTTCACCAAATCCCATGTCTCGGACAGAGTTTTCAACTTTAGTGGGTGTAGAACAATCTACCTTCCATGGTGATGGTTCCAAAGTGGTTTTGTTAATGGGAATGGTATATGTATGCCTCTAAGGCTAGGTTATTCCATGGCTTATGGTTCAATTGGCAAGGGTGTCTTGCATGTAAGGAATACTAGTCATGGATATTCGTATCCAAGGCAAGGGTATGATGGAACTAGGCGTTCTTGGCCTAATTCAAAACATGATTAAGAGGGCCAACAAATATCAACAAATACTTATGTTCCAATTGTTATTTCTCAGCAAGCTTCTACTCTAGAACCCTTTGGGAAAAATATTCATTGTGCATCTCATATGATTGGGGTCCAACAATCGAGACCATTTTATGGAATTGCAACAACTCTTTCAACTTTTAATAAGGTATCCCCACCTAATAAAATATATCTACTTAGTAAAATTTTGAAAGGTTGAGTTCTAGTTATGGGAAAAATGAAAGGACCTAGGTTTTTGTGGACAAGACTAAACCAAGAGGAAGACGTAATAAGTCCCTATTTGACTATATTGGAATGATTGATGTCTCCAATGAGAAAAATAGAGGGCCACGAACAAGGTTTATGAACCAACCAACATCCCTAGGATAAGCACTTCAAGTCAAGGAGAAAATTTTAATTTCCAACATAAACAATGAAGCTTATAATGTAATTGTGGCCAGAGAACAATATAATAGTTCTAAATTTGTCACTAAATACAAGTATGAAAAATTATTTATATTAAATCCTACAGTGAAGACAATCAAATAAAAGCATCAAAATGGTGTCTGGGCCAGTAATCCAAATGGGAGTGAAAAATTGGATGCTCAGGAAAAGCTTGGTGGATGTCATGTCATTTTATTCTTCTTGGTAAATGCAGGGAGCCAATTCTATGGAGTTGTTGATATGAATTTCATTGTTGACTTCGAAAGGGATGTGGACTATTAGCAACAAGAGCAGTAGAGCGGTCAATTTCCTGCCAAATGGCATATTATCAAAGATGTTTCAAACAGTCAGTTTTGGCACATTACTCTTGAAAATAATGACAATAAACCAAAGGAAAACAACAAAGATATGAAAGAGGTGTAATTTGAGCACAGAGAGTATTATTGGTCTTCATCCATTTCCATGGTACTTGAAGAGAATCTAGTTCTTAGCCTTTTTGCCACTTTTGCAAATGCTTGCTCTTTTTCCTTTTCCTCTTAATCTTGTCTGGCCATGGACCTTGTAACACTTTTAGTACATGTAATGGATTCTTTTCTTAATGTTTTTATTGGTTGAGATTGAGGTGGAGATATGTCAACCATTTCCTCTTCTTCTATTTGGGCTTCTTCATTCATGATTGGTTCTTCTTCACCGATATCAACAAACTGATTATCTTTGAGAAACTGATCCCAAGTTTGCTCATGCTTTTCTAGTTCCCATTTGATGATTATCTTGATGAGACCATGGTGATATAAACTTGTGTTCTCATTTCTAGGGTTATTTTGATCATTTTTCTCAGTTTAGTTAGGTTGTGCAATAGTAGTATGGTACATTTAATGTTTTATCTCCCCTAAAACGTCACAAGATCCTGATGTGGTATAAGTAAACGAGGTTAGATATTCCCTCACAAGTCACGTACTTCAGTACCAAGAAGGTTAATTCATCCCATAGATGTTTTAACCAAGTGTTGGACATGCCTCTAAACCAATTAGGCTTTGAGATTGGTTTCTTGTTGAATGGTTTATATGCCTTACTCTCTAATTGATGGTTCTTTAACAACCTTTCATCATCCTAAGGAAAACCTATTATTTGCGCCATTACACGCTCAGATATATTATTAAATTTCCCACTCTGGCACTTTTCCCATCAAATTTGTAAGCAAAATATTTAGAGGCCTTAGCATTGTATCCATCAAACTTTGGAAGGAAAATCAACCACCTTGTTTCTTGCAACATTTTCATTCTATCAACATTTGATTTAGATGTTTCAAACTGAAGTGGCTCAACTCTTATTGCCATTACTTAAAATTTTTGTAGCAACCATGTGAACAACTCTATGAAGTAACATTGTGTAGTAACTCTATGTAGCAATTTTGTGTTGAAACACTGCAAGTTTATTAATGACATTTGTTTTTTGTGTAGAAACATTACAAGTTTTCCATCTATGTATGTTTAAAATATTATGAGCATAGTTTAAAGCACAATTTATAAGTTTAAATGTTTTTTAAATTACATGTATGTTTCCACATTTAAAGCTAAGACTATATGTGCCTCTTATAACATTCAAAACTCAAATTTTCATCAAAACATATCACTAAACACCATAATTTTTTCTCGAATTCCATTGCTCTACATACTTGTAACATTGTTCCTCATCATTTTTAGAATTCCCTATGTATTTCCTCATTTCCTTGTGGCCTCTATGTATTCTTTCGCTTTGTTAACCTATTTCAACTTCAATTTCGTGTGGATGAGGGTTCAACCAACACAATGGAAATATAATGGGCATGAAAAAATATAAAGAGAAGTGCAATTGTTTTTAAATAGAGTATGGAAATTCTGCAAAATAGAGTATCACTTACATCTTTGTAACATAACATTTCCTTGCATACTTTTTGTGTCCTTCATATGCAATTTTCCTTATGGTTCCAACATGTAATTGGGTCGTCAAGTAGATTTGACTACCATGTCTAGGTATTTTCCATGATTATGAATGAGGATTAGTAGGATATAATGGAATGTACAAGAATAGGATGAGAGATAGTGGTGATGTGATGATAAAATAGGTTTGTATGGATGTCATAAAAATGATAAGGAGATAGTGGAAGACAATTGATAGGACAAGCAAATTATAAGAATGATTAAATTAGGAAGAGTAGCCTAGGCTAAATATATATAGTATATAATCTTAGAAGAAGGCTTTTATTTAGGAAAATCATACATAGGTTAGGATCCTTATTAGATTGAAAAGGTAGATTTTGAAAATTTTAGGGTTACTAAACCACCAAAATTTCAAATAAGGTTCGTAGAAATGTAAAGATATTTGTCATTTAATTTTGACATAAAATTTCATTGACATTTCAATCATTGTAAAACTTATGGAACCTTCAATTTATTGTTTCTCTTTTCTTTGTATTCCTTCTTGATATTAATGATTGTGTTCTTAGGTCTTTATAGGTCTGGAAACTTGAATATGTCTTTAGTGTATTTCTTTTTGGAAACTTGAATGGGTCCATAGCTTCTTTGAAATGACTCCATGTTCTTCTCAAGAATGAGAACCTTGCTACTTCATATTTGAATAGCATGTTAGTTGTATCTTTAAATTGGAACAAAATTAGAGCTTCTCGAAAATTTCGAATAACACAATATTCAGTTGCAATAGTTTATACAAATCTTCATGCATTATCCTTTCAACTTATTCACTCAAATTGAAAACTAATTTTGACAAGTATTATCCTTATATTATCACTCAATATTCATAAGAAATTACTAACAACTATGAGCAAAAATCAAACCATTAGGTAGGTCTATTATTCAGAATTTTCATTGGCCAATTTCTTTGTTTTTCCAATGTAAATTCAAGTTTATGTGCTAGGAACTTGGATTTTCACAATTTTTTTTTTAGTGGAAAAATAAAGTCCTCGGTGGAAGAGGGGTAGGATTATCCCTATAAGTACCCACAACCTACATCTCGACTTGCTAAAATAATAGGGACATAAATTATTCCTTATGTAGTGGCTTATTATAAAGTTTGAACAAATGAAACTCCTTATTTGTCAATTGTCTATATCTTGATTGATCCATTATCAAATACTTTCTCCACCTCATATGGGCCAATCCATTGAGAAGGCAAATTTTTCGTTTGAAATATTTGAATTTGGAATGAAAAAGAAAAGCCTAGTCACCAACTTTGAATTCATTTTTCCTAATAAATATATCATTCCATTTTGATATTTGTTGTTGGATTAAAGTATTTTGTTGTAATCCTCCTTACCTGACCTCATCTAACTCATTAAACTACATTATTCTTTCCTTTTGTGTTTTTGATAGATATAACTCTAATTCAGTTGTTAGTATGAAGGTTTGAACTTGAAATTTGGTGGGAAGAACTATTTTCTTATCATACACTAATTCATAAGTGGTAATGCTAGTAGCACTTTTCCAGGTTGTTCAATAAGCCCACAAAGCCTATAGAAGCATTTTTGACTAATGACTGTCTTGGACATGGTTATATCTCAATTCTTATTAGTTTACACCACTTGACCATTGTCATGTGGATGATAGTGAGTGCACTTTTGATGCTTTATCTTATGCTTTTCCACTATGTTTTGCACAAGTTTAGAGGTAAATTGTGATCCCTAGTTAGCGACAATTTCCATGGGGACTCCAAATCTTACAAAAATGTCCTAAAAAAAATTAAGTATTGATTTTTGTTGGCGTAGGGGGCCTTGACCCAGGTTTAGAGTTAGTTGTGCCAACTAACAAAACTGTACACTACTGGCCCTTTTGGCAACAACTTGTGTAGCGAAGGCTGCAATCTCACCTGAAGCAGTATGGGGGGATGCAAGAACCAAGTTTCTAAATCCAAAGACTAGTGTGATGTCTTTTTTCTCTTCAGCTCTGCCTTCACACAGATCGATACATTCTTAGGGCTCATTGTTGCAACTCTGTTAAACAACGTTAAGACCTTCGTGAAGGTCTATGATTAGTCCTTTTAGACATTTAATAATCAATTTGTCTACTTACGTGCATCAGAGAAAACTCCTAGATTAGGGTTCACGCATATTTATTTAAGTTATTAATAAACATCAGAGAATTCATCAGTCTTTGCGAAAGTACTTAAACATGCATTGCATACATCATTAACACTTATTCAAGAGAGTCACATAATATTTAATAAATATTCCATAAAACACATCATTCATCGACAACATATAACATTAACAGAAATAAACAGAAATATGCAAGAATTCTCTGGAAACTGTCTTTATTGGTCTTCAATTCAGGATTACAGACTCAAAACTACCTTGCGCACATAACTGCAGGGGTCTGCGCACTCAGTTGTGAACTCTACCTAGGCCTCTGTGCACTCAACTGCAGAGCCTATCTTTTATCTTACCCGCTTCTCTTCGCTATCACTTCCTCTCCATAATATACTTAATTGCCTTAGACTCCCAAAGACACACCTATTTATAGCCTTTTTCATACAATTCCATGGTCCACGGACCATGGGTGGATCTCAAAAATGACTCAAAATTTACATAAAAAAAGGGGCTAAACCCCTTTGACTCCTATTCATCTACGCGCTCCGCATCCACAAATCATGGAGACTTTACATTATTTACAAAAACTATACCAAAACTTGGGTCATCTTAACCCCAAAACTAACCCAGGGGACCCCATCCCAATAGCCCCCCTACACAAATATTGTGACTCACCCTTGAGTCACTCTGTTGGTGTTGCAACCTTACTGTAAAGATCTCCCAACTCCACCTGAACAATTACAACTTCAATAGCACTCTGCGTTGTTGCTTGCTTAACTTCCTCAACCAATTGTTATGTGGCTAGTCCTTCTATGGTCATCCTCATCATTTGTTGTGTTTGCTACAACCCTTTAGGCTTATCCTGAATGGTAGTCATGACTTGATAAGATTCCTCCAACTAAGGCTACAACCTAGCCTTTAGTAAGGCCTCCTTCTTCTGTGCTTCCTCTACCTATACTAGGAGCTACTTTCCCTCCTGTAATTTGGCAAGTCACTGTGTTGGTGCTAAGGAGCGCGCAGTTGCCCTAACTTCATGATATTGTTGCTCTATCTCCCTTACCTCTGTGTTCAGTGTCTGCAGGTTTAGATCCTCCTGCAGATTGGTCATGAGCTCCATAGCCTGCTCAAATAATGTCGCACAGTCAGTGACTATGGCATCCAATGTAGACATGCCTTCCTTTATTGCAACTCTATGCTGCTCCCAAACCTTAGGTAGAGTTCTAGGTTGCAACTTTAACTACAACTCTACAATCTTCATGTTGAACTCAAAGGTTACCCATCCAACTTCTTCTTTAGCCTCACGTACACTAGCGGCTATTTTTCTGATTTTGGCTTTTGGTTGTGCATCCTCTAGGATGTGAAGCTCAGGCATTGTCTTGCAGGCCTTTTCCACTACTGACTCCAGACTTGAACTACACATATGAAGTTCCTCCTTTTCCTTCAAATCCTGCATCTTTTTAGTGAACATTTTCCCATTGTTCACTTTGTACTCACTTATGAGGTTGAAGACATGCTTCTCCCTAGTTCTCAATTCATATGCCACCCCCGTATGCAACACATGGAAGGTCTCATTGGAGAGTGTCACTATGTTCAGTCCTATGTTCTTGATTGTACTCAAGATAATATGATCATCAACAAACTCTGTGCGAATGGACCCATTTGGTAATGGTATAGTTATGAGGTCTAGGGTCCTTACTAGCTCTGCTGCTTGGCTTGTTCCTAAGTGTCAGGCTCTCTTGCTTCACACTCACTTGTCCGGTGCCCACCTGTATTCTACTTGCTTGTATTTGCAGCTCACATAGATCCTTTTGGATGCTCCCTAGCATTTACATGTATTTTTGCTCAAACTATTGTAGCACTTCTGTGGGGGTGTCCCAAATTTTATCCTTGATCTCATCAAGATCGCTTTCTATTAATACCATGGGATCAACTTGTGCCTTATCTGATTTCTTCTTTTTCCATGTTCCACCCTGATACTCCTTTCCACGTCTCTTTCGAATAAATGGGGTGCTCTTCCCCTCATCCCCTTCGCCGCATTGTCCTGAAAGTTCTTCCTCCTCTATCTCCGGCGAAGGTGACTTGCCACCTTTTTGTGACTCGCATTGTTCTTGTTCTATCTACTCCTTGGCAGTGCATTCTTGTTCCACACAAGCCTTTTCTACAGCTTCCTTATTTTTTTTGCTTTGTGAGTGTACGCACAACTTTCTTAGCGGCCTCCTTTCTTTTCTGCGCAACAAAACTTCCTGTGCCCATGCTTGTTCTAACACCTAAGTCTGATGGGTCATGCCACTCTATAGGCCATTTCGATACCACCTCTGGACGTCCATTTCTGACACTAAGTAAGGCAAGTCATGTCATTACTTGTTTGGATCCTTCTACTTATGGATATATACTCTGTGGAGTTTAGCCTTGAATGTCGCGTAGGATGACAGCTACGTGAACAAGGTTTGGGACTTGGATGCTGATTGATGGCCATGTGGAGATTCATTTCCATAAGAAACCAAAATATCTTTGTTTTTGTAATCCGTGTGGCATACTTTGTAGGCCATAAGGAAGTGAATTTTGTTGCCTCCGGCAATCCTTCGTCAAGCAGAGGAAATTAGCTATCCTCCGGCAATTCCCATGGAATGAGCACAATTGACAGCAATAACCAAGCATAGTGGAATGGCATGGATTCATCTTGGGCCTCTCGGAAGTTCACTAGGAAATCCTGACAGAGGTATCTTGACCAATTAAATTGGATACCTTTCGTGCACTATGCAGCAAGGGAAACTACAGGCATTGGAACTTCGTCTGGGTATCATTTTCTCATTAGCTTCCTTGCTAAAATTTGGGAAATCAATTGAACTAACGGGTCTATTATAGAAATAATTGAATACCCTCGCGACTTCTTAAGGAGACCATAATCCCTCTTCAACTTTTCTGCGAGGTCATTTTCCCTAGTCTTTCTGCCAAACTCTTTAGCTGGGTTTGCATCCTTATAATGTAGGTTCCTGATTCTGTGAATGAAAATGTATGTAATGAGGATAGGCCCTCCTAGCCATAAACATCCATCGTGCACCAATGTGAGAAACTGGCACACACATATTGTATTAATGGGGGTGTTGTGATAGTGGGGCACCCACAAAAAATTGAGTAACCTTGAGTGCTCGACACGCAGACCAATTCCTTTGTTTCCAGTGTTATAACACCTGATTCTTCATAATAGACCTTTCGCATATACTTGTATGTTTCCAAGTGTCGAAACTTAGCTTGGTCTGCGAGTTCCCAATCCTCCATTTTCAGCAGCGGGACCTTGGCAAGCCACAGGCCTTGAAAAGGGACCTGCTCAGGTAGCAAGGGCGTAGATATGGTGAACTTCTCAGAATAAGGGTCCTTCGTGACCTTTGCTTTTCCCTTTCACAGAGGGATATACTTAGGTAGCCTTGTTATGGGTTCTTCTCCTTTAGCATCAATATCTTTTTTTCCTTGGGCTTCTTCCACCTCCAGGTCCACTACCTCCTCTGGCTACTTATCTTTCTCCTGCTTTTGTGTTTCGGTATGCTTCCCTGGGGATGCGTGCATCGACACTGGCTTCTTCTTCTCGTCCTTCATGGATTGCTTTGATTTGGCTGGTTGGGTTTCTATGGTATGGGTAGGCTTCAACTTAGGCAACCTTAGTGTCGAGGCACAATAGTTAGAGCTTCCATACTTACAACTTCTAGGGCAGCGGTCTCAGAGGCAACATCGCTAGGACTAACACTTTCAGTAGGACTTGGCGTAGACATTTGCTCAAGAACAATCTTCTTGCTTATTTCAGGAAATCTGATAAATGGGGGGCTCGCAACTAAATCTTCCCAAACTGGTAAGTTCATAGGCAATAGACAACGAATTTCACTAAAAATTTTGAGAGCGCAAATTGTTCTCCGTTGGACCGGCACGCATAATTTATAGGTATTTTTGAATTCAAATACGAACATTCCCCCCAAATTTTGACCTTAAATGACGTGAGCCCACTCCACTTAACTATCTTCTGGCTATCAAGTCATGAACAATAACTTCAACGGTCACTTTCTTGATGTGTTGCACAACACCTTCCTCCATGGCACAACTTCCTGCACATAACTTTATGGGTTATATCTTCATCATTCACCGTGCAACTTGCCTGCTACATTGTCCTCCAAACTGGGTAGTGTAGCTTATAGTCCCGCGCTCCCTTGCAACTGCCTAGAGCACTAAGACTAACTTGCTTCCATATAGTAATTGTGCAGGATCCCCTGTATACAACTTCAACCTTCTCCCATTCACTCTTCCTGGGAAGGGTTCCCCATTCAGCTTTGCAAGTTAAATTGTGCCTCCATTTGTAATTTCTTTGACAATATATGGCCCTAACCAATGCATCTTGAATTTACCCAGAAATTTAGTGAATTTACTATCATATAACAGGACAAGGTCGTTTACCTTAAATGTGTAGAGCTTGATATGGCAATCATGCCACGCTTTTTCTCATTCCTTCTATACTTCTTGATGGAAACCTACCAAAAATCGATCTTCCTCGAGCTCCATCAGCTGCATGAGTTGTTCCTCCAAGTTCTCACGATCTGTCATATCTATCAGCACTGTTATGAAAAAACTAGGTACAATGTAGTCCATCGGTATTACATCTTCGACCCCATATACTAATTTGAACGGTGTTTTCCCTGTCATCTTCTTGCAAGTAGTCCTATAAGCCCATAGTATTGTAGGTATGTGCACATTCGAGTCACTCTGTTGCACGTTGTAGATCTTCGTCAACGCATTCTCAAAAATCTTATTGAAGGCTTCAATAATTCCATTTCCTGTGGGTGATACGATGTACTCTTCTGATGGTATACAGGAATTCTTCAGTGAATGCAATGGTCGTGTCATTCAGAAAGTGCGTACCCATGTCACTCATCAACACTTTCGGGCAACCAAATCTGGTTAAGACATACTCAAACAAAAACTTTGTTGTCGTAGCCCCTGTACAATCCTTAACTAGTTGTGCTTTCGCCCATCTTGTGAGATATTCCATCGCGATGATAATATAGTGTGGGCCTATTTTCTTTCCAAAGGCTGAATTGGCCCAATGAAATCAACTGGCCATTTCTCAAATTGCTGCAAAGATACTTGATGATGTAATGGAAACTCATCCCATCGTGATGGTCATCTAGTTCTTTGACATGCATCGCATGCCTTGGAATCCTTGTGCAACATTGGCCACCATAGTCCTGCGTGCAAAATCTTTTGTGCAATTGCATTGTCTGTATAGTGACCTCCCATACCTCCACCATGAGCTTCAGCGAGAATGCTATCTCACTCAAAGTCTGGCACATATCTTCGCAATACTTCTTCTACACCCATATTATACAGATGTCCCACAATGACTGAAAAGTATATCATGCGCACTACTAAGTCCTTATTTTGTTGACTTGTATATCCTTTTGGTGCCATCCTTGTTGTCAAGAAGTGAATAATGTTGACAAAATGATTATCCACTATGTGCACCGCAAAGAGCTGCACATTTGGAAACCCTTCCTCTAGATTATTTGGCTCCTCTCATGTTTTGATCCGCGACAGATGGTCAGGCCCCGCATTTAACCTTCCTGGCTTCACAATAACTTCAAAGTCATACTCTTGAAATAGTAGCAACCATCTGCAGATCTCCCGCCCCCCCAACACAGGCTTGTTGGCTAGGTATTTGAACGCAGAATGATCTATGTACATCTTGAACTTCCCTCCTAAGAGATAATGCATGAACTTTTACACCGCATACACCATATCCAACCCTTCGCGCTTAGTCATTGAATAATTTTTCTCAACCTTCAATAATTTCCTACTTGCGAATGTTATAAGATGGTCCATTTATCCTTCACCGAAATGTTTTAGCACTGCACCCAACGCGATGCAAGAGGCATCCACATGTACATGAAACTCCTTTTTCCAATCAGGGAATACCAAGATTAGTGTAGTGACCATCTTTTCTTTCAACACATCTAAGTTGCGTTGACATTCTTCATCCCAACAGAATTTCACATCCTTCTTTAGCAACTTCTCCATGGGCGCAATAACCTGAGCATAAGCTTTGATAAACTTTTTGTAATATCTCGTATGTCCCAGCATTGAATGCAGCTCCTTAACGTTCCTCAGGGCCTCAAAATTAAAAATTACCGCAATCTTTGCAGGGTCCACCATCAATCCTTGCTTGCACACCACATGACCCAGCAAAATCCCAAAGGGAACACAAAATATGCATTTTTCCAAATTCAGCGCGATTTGGTCTCTACGACACATATCCAACATCATGCACAGACTTGCTACATGGTGCTTCACTAATCCAAATACCATCCAATCAACAAAGTATACTTCGAGGAGCTTATGAATGAACTCCTTGAATGATGCTATGACTATGTAGGAAAATATCGTAGGCACATTCTTCTGTCCAACTGACATCACAGTGTATTGAAAACAACCCCATTCCATTGTGAAGGTCATTTTTCTCCTATCCTTTGGTGCGATCTTAACATGATGATACCCGGAAAACCCATTGGTAAAGGAAAAGGCCTCCTACCCTCCAACATCGTCTAGCACTTCATCGGTAAACGGCGTCAGGAATGGGTTGTGGACACACACATCATTAAGCTTCTACGCATCTACACAAATCCTTATTTCACCTTTTTGTTTCTTCTCTTGAACCACCATCGGGCTCGCCCAATCAAATTTTTCAACTGGTTCTATGATGCCTACCTCTAGCATCTTATCCAGCTCTTGGCAAACATTTTCCTTGTATTTAGGATTAAGGTGATACGACCTTTGTTTAATAGGCTTTGCGTCTAGCTTGAAAGTGATCTTCATAATGCCCAAATCACCAACTATGCCTTTCAAATCCAAAAACTAGTAGGGAAGAGATCTTGGTATTCACAGAGTAACTCAGCAACTTTGACCACGGTAGCATCATCCCAATAATCTCCAATCTTTGTGAACTTTGGTTCTGCTTCAGTGCCAATGTTTACTTGCTTTGTCTTCAACAGTGCGGAGATGTCTAGGTTTTCTATTTATGGGCCTTCGACTTCGTGATGCCCTTCTGCCTCTGGAATATTAATGTTCCTCAGATCCTGATCCTCCTCTTCAGTGGTCATATTATATCATTCTAGTGCATGGCGCAGCTGGGTGCTCCAATCTGGTTGGACCCATTCCATAGGCTCCTTTGACATTCTGAAGATAACCGCCTTAATTTCTTGTATAGATTTATCAATGCTTGTAAATTCATCTTCAAAGCTAAACATCAATAAGAACCCTTCCTTCAATATGTCCCATTTCACTATGCCATGGCAGAGCTCCGTTTGTAGATACCAGTTCATAGGAATTGTATCCAAAGAATGGAAAAATATGTGTACCCATTCTAGTTGCAGTTCTGTGCCCTACACTTTAGTCCATTTCCCTAGGTGATCACGTGGATCATCCCTTCCATCATATTTCTTGGTCATTCTAGTGTTAGCACATCCAAACTGTAGCTTCATCATTCTTCTGTAATCTCGCCATCTAGAAAAACTACTCTTATGCATCCCCCACCATCGTGCAGGCATAACACGCAGTGCCAACTCTAATGCTTAGAAGCAGTGATCCTTGTAGAAAATCCGTGATAGGTTAACCCAATAATGCAATATAAATCAAAGAAGAATACTATAACCTACCTCTACTATCAATTTACGGAACCTTAAAGATTGAGTTGAACAATATAACCAGAAGAAGAAGAATCAATGGCACAATACACATGAAAATAATTTGGGGAAAGCCTGAGCTAAAAACCCCACACTATTGTATTATCATACATGGTGGAAATACATAGGAATTATACAAAGCCTTAGCTCTCACAGCTAGTTATCTCTCAGTACAATCCTCACAGATGCTCACAGGAAATCTTGGCTTCTCTCTAGCCTTCCTCTCTGCCCTCCAAGCTCCTATTTCCTTGCACTATTCCTTGTGGATGACTGCATGCATGATTTTTCTCCATGAGAAAACACATGCAACTAATAGTACACTGTCCTTGAACATTTATTTTAACTGGCTCTTTCTCAGAATAAACATGCATGAGTTTCTGATGAGGGAATCTTCAGATAACTGGAGTAGCACTAGTTGAGTGCATTAATGCATCAACTGACTGTTAACTTACTATTAGTTCCTCAAACACTTTGGAACTAATTTAACTGGACCTAACTCAACAAATTGAGTTAACTAATTACAACTCAAATATAACTCAATCTTATATCCTTAATTTAAGGGATAACTCTTCCATGACTTCAGAAAGACTTCTAACTTGAATCTCTCCAACTAATTAATTTAAAATTAATTAATTAATTTTTTCCAAGTAGCTATTAAGACTAAATTTGATTTTAATTCACAATTTAATTCAAGGAAAAATTAAATTGGAATATTCTTGTTGCCATATTTCAACACTCCCTCTCAACAAGAAAGGGATTATCTGCCACCCCGATCCTCTCTCTATGGAACTCGAATTTACACTTTGACAATGCCTTTGTCAAAATTTCTGCATCTTGCTCCTCTGTCGAAATATACTGAAACAACATGATTCTCTCAACCCGTGAAAAGCCACGGGAAACAAATCTTGCCTTATGCTTCTCCACACTACGATCAGCAGCTTGCTTTACCTTGTAAAGCCAACGGGAATTCACAACTGACTTGTTCTTCAGTCTCGGAACCATGTCCCAGACACTGTTATGAACTATGGAGTCATACTCTTCCACCATAGTATCAACCCAAATCGGCTATTGCACTGCTTCCTCAAAGGAAGATGGCTCGGTCTCAATACATTCCCCAGCAAGGGCCATGTATCCAGTGTAGCTCTCAAGTGACCTCCTCTATCTACGTTGAGAAGATGGCGCTCCCACATTCTCTCTCGCATCCTCCAACAATCTGTCAGCTTCTCTTGTGTGCTTTTGTCCATCTCTGAAAGACTCTGCTTGAGTGGATGTCTCCACTCCTGGAACCTCTGCATGTGGCTACTCCGCATCAGTTTGAGGCTCCTCCTCCTTAGGAACCAACAGTTCCTCCATAGCCTATAGTTGGAGCTCCCTCTCTGGGGAAATTCGCATGGCCTTCTACTTATCAAACTTGAGATCTCGACGAACCACTGTCCTCTCACTGGTAGGCAAGTACACCCGATAGTTGTGAGGTGTATCAGTGTACCCCACAAATATCCCCAACACTATTGTTGGCTCAAGCTTCTTCCATGCATCCTTTGTTACATGGAAATATACCTATTAGGACCCCATATTGTCTCTCTTTAACCTTATATTTTGTCATAATATTACCCTTTTCAACCCATATTTGAAAGTCCTTGCTAGTGTTTTGACTCAATCATTCTAAAGGTATACAGTGACTCTTCTCATTGCTATATGTTTAATTATTTAACACATAATCATGCTATCTTTATAATTTATCTTTGAAGTTGACTGAGTTGCTGAACAATTAAAGAATGATGTGTAGACCGCATTGTTGAAACTGCCTAAAGCTAGCAGGACTATCTTTTGCAGTTGCTGAAACAGCAGGAACAACACATGAATCTCGAAGCTGAAACATCAAGAACAATATGCAAATCTCAAGGAGACAATTGAGATTTGCGTACCAGATTTGACAACAAAAAAGGAACCTGATCAAGCACGGAGGAAGCTGTTACATTGGTTGTAACGTTCATAATCTAAATTACTGTAACAACATTCTGTTGACGGGAAACTGATTTCCCTATTTTTGTATAAAGGGTTGAACTAGAATCTATAATATAAATCTTTTGTAATAGATGTCTCCTCTATAAAGAGGAGACATCTACATTAGAAGAGGGGATGAACAAGCTGTAACACAAGGATTGTAGTTGAAGGAACGAGACTGAATCTTTTCTGTAATATGGTATATTGATGAATGAATAAAGTTTTGTTTTGAGTATTTCATCTTAGTTTTCATGTCCTGAGGAATCTTTTGAGAAGGACAGGGCCCACCTTCACCACAAGATTCACCCATTCTCTTTATGTTGTGTGTTAAGTGTGATTTATGTTTATACCTTGTTAACAAGTATTGTTTCCGGATGTTATTTTACTTTTGTTGAAAATTTGTTTCTCTTTTAATCGATTAATGCTATTTCATGAGTGCCCACCTCACTGGTGATTAGGTTTACGGAGTGAATTGGTGAACTGGATAACAGAGGCAGGTGCTGAAGGTTCCTACTCTGGGGATAGGGTCCTGATCCTTTGTTACAGAATAGCCATTGTTTTCTTTTGCAAATTTATTCTTTCTGATTAAATACCCGTCTCTTATTAGATATATGCAATAGAGTATAGTTGTTGTAACACAGAGTAAAGATTTAATGGGGTGTGATTTATTTATACTACAGCTTTTAGTGCTATTAAAATTGAGTACATACAGTATGTAGTTTCCTTTGAAATAATCGGACTTTCTCGGGTTGAAAATTTATGTGGCACTTGACTGTTTAATTAGTAAGCAATTAAAGTGACCAACATTTTGGCATCGTTGTCGGGGAAGGTGACCGTAGATTTTAAGAGCATTAATGATTTTCTTTTAGATGTATAGGATGCATGAAAGGACGCAAGAAAACTAACCCTACAGGCTACAGGGGCCAAGGCAGAGGAGGAAGGAAAACTTTGATTGATGACATTATTTCAAAAGCTGAAACATCTCAGAAGATAAGCTCTCGGAAGCCACAAACTTGGCACCCTCTCGAGACGGATTATGAAATAGAGGGAGGATTGCGACCAGAAAGGGTCGAAGAGATAGTAGAACAAATCGAGGAGTCAGTGGAAGATATTGAAGAACCGATAGAAGATATTGAAGTTGAAGAACCGATAGAAGATATTGAAGTTGAGGAACCAGTTCAGGACATTGAAAGCCCTACAGAAAGCACTGAAGACCGAGCAAGTGAAACAGGGGAACAACCAATGGATGGAAACAATGAAGGACTCGTTGGTGGGGGATGAAGAGAAGGAGGAGGAGAAAATTCCCTTTCCACCTTGGAATTCCCTATTGGAGATCTTCCTAGAGGGGCAACTCCTATGAAGAACATCCCACTCTCAGCCCTACATAATTTCCATGGTCTATCATCTGAAGACCCTGATGAATTTTTGTTTGAGTTTGATATATTATGTAGGAGTTATGATTATGTTACTAATTCTCAAAAGTTAAAGTTATTTCCAACAACATTAAAAGGAAATGCACTAAGGTGGTTCATGAGCCTGGGAAGACATGTGATCACAACATGGGATCAAATGAAAGAAAAATTCTCGGCCAAATACCAGGACTATTGCCGAACAAGAGAAAGGAAGGAGGAATTATTTAAGATGGTTCAGAAGGAGGATGAAAACCTGGAGGATTTCGTGGAGAGATTACAATATAATTTGCAGCGATTTGATCATCTGAATATGAGTAAGGATATTCTTAAGTCAATATTATTAAAAGGGGTACGAGATGACTTCTTAGATATGTTGAATATGCTTGGAAAAGGGGATATATCTAAGGAATCGTATGACAAGATTGTCAACCTCTGTAAGATATGTTCAAGAGGAGTAGCAAACAGACCAAAAAGCAGAGATAATACATACTCAAGAGTCCAGAAATCAGCTAGTGGAGGAGCAACACGGGTTGAAATAGGTAACTTACTTGAAGAATTTAAAACTGAAATGTTAAGCTCTTTTGCTTCACAAATTGATACCTTGCAAGTTAAAAACAAGCAGGCAAAGGCAGAAGCTGCTTTGGATATTTTTTGCTCTAAATGCAAAGAAAAACACCCACTAAGGGAATCCCCACTGGACAAGGTACCAATTTGCACTATTTGCGAGAAGGACCATGAGACTCAACAATGCCCTTCTTTACCAGGAATAAAAGCAACACTGCAACCAACTGAAGAAGAAGCTGAAGTAGTTTACTTTCTGACACAAAGGAGGTAATGGAAACCATGAGGACAAGGTATGAATTCTAATATGCCATTTAATTGTTGGAATAATCATCCTCCTTTTCAAGAAAATTACCCGCCCTTGAATCAAATGAAATACCCACCCTTCAACCAAATGAACTTCCCACCCATGCAGCAACCAAAACCCTCCCTTTGTCGATCCTACAATATGGAATCCCTGGGCTCTACAACAATCTTATTTTAATCAATGGAACCCAAACTGGACAGCTCAACAAATCCCATTTCCAAACCAATTTCCCCAGTATCAACAATCTCTCTCCCTACCATCAAATGCTCCACCGAATAACCAGAAAATGAGACCCCATCTGCCTGTGCAACCGAACCCCAACCCTAATAATAATAAAGCTCTTCAGCTCATTGATATTCAAAACCAGTCTGTTTTCCCTATGCAATATAATGATATTCATTTGCGCTCTGGGAGAATAGTTGAACCCATTATTGATGACATTACTTCTTTTGACTCTGATAAAGAGGAGACAGGAAAAGAAAAGTCATCCAATAACAATGTTGGAACAGTTGAGTCATCCTCTAGTAAAACTGCTGAAACAACAAAGCTTCCATTCCCTGAACGTCTGGCTCTTACCAAGACACTTGAGCCACCTGCTTTTAACCTCTCAGGAGAATTGCAGAATTTGTATGTTAAAATTCCACTTTTACAAGCACTTAGAGATGTACCAATTTATGCTAGAACTATTAGAGATATTTGCATTAAGAAACCTGGAAGAAAAGCTAAAGATCTCCTCACAGTTCATGTGATGGGTGATCTAGCTGCTTTAATGTCAGGAAAAACCCCTCCTGTGAAATATGGTGACCCTGGTCATCCTACAATTACAGTACAGGTTGGAAAAACTTTTGCTTCCAGAGTTCTAGTAGATCTAGGTGCTGCTATAAATATTATGACACTTGAAACTGCACAGTTATTACAGTTAAGGAATGTAATTAGGGAAACCCCAACCATTCTAGAACTAGCTGACTGTTCCACAATCAAACCAGAAGGAGTTATTGAAGACCTGGTAATTTCAGTCAAATCTTGGAACTACCCAGCTGATTTTGTTGTATTACAGACTAAAACAAAGTTCAGGGGACATCCATTGATTTTAGGGAAACAAAGTTCAGGGGACATCCATTGATTTTAGGGAGACCTTGGCTGGCTGCAGTAGATGCCTTCATCAGTTGTAGATCAGGTTCAATGACAATTTCTAACGGATGTGAAACCAAGCAGCTTACTCTTTACCCTCATGCTACACCTATGATTAACAATGATAACTCTGTATGGTTAGACTATGAGGATGATGAGACCTAACCCATCTTGACTGTTGGACAAGCCTTAACTTTTAAAGATACAATCGAGGATGAATTAAGCAGTAATTTTATTTCTGAACCTTCTTCGGTTAACTCTGAAACACATGATCACTTGACTACAATCTTGGAACTTGAATCCCAGCAAAACCTAAAAACTGAAAATTCATCTCAGGCATTAGCTGATACCTCCTCCAAGAGTATAACAATAGAAATTGAGCTTGGCAAAACATTAAATATAAACCCTAACCTAACAGATGCTGAAACACAACAGATAATGAAGTTCCTTCGTGAGAATAAGGAAGCATTCATGTTGGGTTGTGTTATATTCTTTCCACATAGTTAACAGGGGGTTTGAGGGGTACCCGTAACCCCACTTTATG